>JAJHZJ010000596.1:1800000-1990000 GCA_023548195.1 Bettongia penicillata ogilbyi
AGCAAAGTGATGAGTTCCTATTTCTATCCTATTATAGTTTGATTTCTAAAACTCTGTCTTCTCTGAGTCCTTTTAAAATTTTCCATCTTCCATCAAAAAATGGTTCACTTCCCCCCCTCATCCCACTGCTTCACCAATTTGTTAATGCCCTGGAACATTTGAAATTACTTCAAATTGCTTTTTATATAATTTGTATTTACTTAGCGGAATATAAAAGCAATTTCTCTGAGGGTAGGAACCAAGGAACCATTTTATTTTGTCTTCATTTTACTAGAACCCAGAAGTAGCTATGGTGTTGGCACTAATGACACTAATTCAATGGCAGATGGCACTAATGCAATGGTTCTCAAATTTTCTGAATGCTGACCACTTATATGGACTTCTCTCAGACCAGTGACCCTACTGACTCTTGTTCTTCACTGAAAAAAAAATCAATCAAAAAAAATCCAAAAGGAATGGAAAATTATTACCACTTCTAAAGGCATGCCTTTGGTCAACAGAAACATAATTCATTCCACAATATAAGTAACTATATTCTTAATCATAGGGATAGTGATTGAACCTGTGATTTGATTAATTAATTCATTAGGTTACACCCAAATGAGAACATTTCCTCTACCAACACAGGTTGGCACCTTCTCTGTAACATATGGTCTTAGCCAGTGTCAAGCACTCTTGGCAATTCTCTAAGTGACTAGCCTGGGATCACACAGCCAGGAGGTGTCTTCCTGACTCCACCACCAGCTTTCTATCTACCATGCCATGTTGCCTCTCATTCCTAAACTTAGCACTAATAATTATCATTAACCTGAAGGGCTGTGCCTAATGATCTCTCCTGGCAGACGTCTTCAGCTGCATGTTATCTGGCAACTTTTTGGTCAGCTTTTGGTTTCTCTATAAGAATCATCACAAGGCTGGCTTATAGTGTTAGCAATCTGATCTTTGCCTTTTCAAAGTGTGCATTGCTGAGACAAGCTACATAAAGCTGGCTGACAACTACAAGAGTTTAAGTCCTGGAACCCAGATCAATAAAAAGTTCTGGGGCTTTCTATCTCACTAATCCAAGAAGTTTTCTTTCTTTTAAGAAAAGTTCTCCCCATCCCAATTTCTGGCCAAGTTTTTCTGTTGGGCAGAGGTTCTGCAGTGTGTCCCACAGGCACAAAGGGTTGTGTTGCCTCCTTGTACCTCATTCTTGGCTAGAATTTTTGTGAAGAGGATGACTAGACAAGGAGAGCCAGCTCCTTCTCTACTTGCTTCCTTGGCAGGGACAAAAAGGGAATGGGTGGTAAAGAGGCTGCCATTAACAAAGGGGACAGTTGTTTGTTTGGAACATCTGCTTTGGAAAGAAATTCTTTCCCACCCTTGCTCAGAACTTCATTCTTCCCAATGTGAATCCTGGGTCTTAGGAAGAATTCTCTCCTTAAGTTGGGTTCCACTTAAATAAATCAATTTCTAACTAATTAAAAGTGAGGAATGGAGAAATATAAACTAAATATAAACTACTGTCATGGTAGACATGAACTGTATGTATATGCATACACATACAAATGGCAATGTTTTTCTCCTGACAAAGATGTTCAGACAGCCTTATGATGTCTATGAACTCAAAGTCAGACAATTTAAGGAATCTGGCGGGGGGGGAATAATTTTGACTATAGATAATTTTTGCCTTACACAATGACTTTAGAAGCTAATCCCCCATGAAAGTTATGACTTCATTGCAATTTTTCTGGCTTGGCCTGAACATATCCATGCACTTTCTAGTTTAAAAAAAGGGGTGTCTAACAAATAAATTAGTGCAAACAAGATTTCAAAGGACAAGTTTCATCTACCCAAAAACTAAGTACTTTAAATATCACTGTGATAGAAAACTACATTTTTCTTATTTATTCACTAAATAAAGAACCTATAGATTTGGAGAAAAAAGTACTTAAGAGGTCATCCAGTCTAACTTCCTCATTTTATAGCTGAGAAAACTGAGGACCAGAGTGGTGGAGTGAATTTCCCAAGGTCACAGGGGTGATAGATTCATGATCTGAACTCTGGTTTTAACTCCAACACTCTTCCCTCTATGTTCCATTTTCTAGATACATTTTTTAAGACCCCAACTTGCTATGTTAGTTTATTTTAATATCACCAGTTTTTTAAATCAACTAACTTTTTAACTAAAGTTTATCATCATTTAGATTTCACTAATTCTAACTGCCCCGAGCTAGTCCTAATGAGTGAGATCTGATGTGTTGGATCCACATCAGAACAATGAATAATGAGAAAAAGGCAAAGTCAATGATCTTTGAGCCTCCACTATATGGTCACAGTTTAAATTAAGGTAGTAATAACAGTCAGGTCATATCTTCTATATCAGGGCTTCTTTAGACTGCATCAGGTCCTTAGTGCTGATGAAAATCTACTAAGGAAAAAAAAGCTATTTCCTTTCTTCTCTGGGTTCCCCTGAATCTATGGTCCTTTTAGAATACAAGCTTCATGAGAGCAGAAACTGCCTCACTTTTGTGTTTGTGTCCCTGGCTCTTAGCATAGTGCTTGGAAAATAATAGGTATTTCATAGTGCCTGTTGAGGGACAGAGAAAATGAACAGTACCTTCTAAGATTTTTGACCAAGCAGTCAGATGCGTTCCTTTTCCTTATCCATTCAGTTCATACACCCACTTTGGGCACTGTGCTTGCCAGGGTTAGGAGTACTTGCCTGTTTCTTGTTCTTTCCTCAGAACAGTCTGACTAATAACAAAAGCCGTTACTTGTTCTTCTGACAGTGGAGAGTCTCAGGAAAGTGCTAGCTTTCTTTCCTTAGTCTTCCAGCAGCACTTTAATAAGCAGGCCATGGTGACTTGTAAGGGCATAGGACTTCCCTAGTATTCAGTAAGTTCTATTTGAGGGTTAGGTAGGTGCTGAAGGTATCTAACAAAGCAGACACAGGCCCATCCCTCAGGGAGTCTTAGGAAGCAGCTGATGCATATACCTGAAAATCTTACAATACTTCAGTTTATTAGGAAAGTCAGTTTGATGAAATGTAAAAAGCACTGACTGGGCTTGTCATCAGAGGATGTGGGTTCAGATCCCAGTTAGTTTGGTGACTATGGGCTACTTATTCAAACTCTCTATAAAACAGTGAAAATGATATTTTTACTACTTACCAAGCAGGGTTGATGTAAGAAAAATGCTTTATAAAGCTTAATATCCCAAATAAATTTAAGCCATCAGTTATTCGTAACTAACATTTACGTGGAGCTCAAATGTTTACAAAATGTTTATATACACCAGCTCATTTCCCCTTCATAGCAACCCTACAGGTTGGCATAATCAATGGAAAGTGAACCTTAGAGTCAGAAAAGCTGAGTTTTAGTCCTCCCTCTGACAATTCTTGGCCATTGAACCTCCCAGTGCCAGACAATTCTTCAGATCTAATAGAAAGAGGAAGGCCTTCGTGAGGGAGAGTTATACATGGATAAAATCACAAATCAAAAATAACAACACTAGAAAATAAGTAATATGGTTATTATTATCCCCTTTAAATAAGAAAAAATTAATTTAAAACAAATTTCAGCAACTACCTATGCTTATTCACTGCTAAATGTCAGAGACGGAATTTAAAACCAGATCCCTCCACTTTAAGTTCAGTGCTCTGTCCATCGCATCCCCATATAATAAGCAGAAGAGCTAAAGTGGATGTTATTTCAAAGAACCATGCTTTCATTATTCTTCCTGAATTAACAAATATTGAAACAACTCCGTGGCTTGGCATAAGGCTTTTCTGAGTTGCTGTGACTGAGAATATATGAAATTGGCCATAAGCAATTCAGGAAATGAGAAAAGGCAAAGATCATTGTGGGCTGGTGTCAGGACATTCTTCACAGACCAAGTGGGACTTGAGTCAGATTCCTACCGCAGGAAGATGCCATTTTTAGATGCCATGTAAAGAACTGTACTTGGCTACAATTCAGATCCTGGAACTCACAAGTTGATGGATATACTTTGGGAGGCCTGCTTTCAAATCTTGGCTCTGACACCACTAACTATATGACCCTAGGCAGATCATTTAACTTCTCTGATATTCAGTTTCCTCAACAGTAAAATCAGAATAATAATACTAGAATTTCCTAATTTATGAATGTAAACTTTATGGATATAAATTGATACTATGTACAATATATTTTTGGGGGAGGGAGGGCAGGTGGACTTATGACTTATTTGACATAAGGAAACTCTTAGGAAGGAAACTCCCTCTACCAAAACATGTGGCCAAATGCTCTACAGTTTAGATATTTTCCTGAGGCATTGACTGATAAACCAAGACCCTGGCTTGCTTAGGGTTGCATACTCAGTAAATATCAGAGAGAGGACTTCAATCCAGTCTTTCTGGCTCTGGAGTCAGTTCTATAGCTACTGTGCCACACTGCTTCTATCCTTCACAATAATAATGAGGGCAAAAGCATGCTTGTCTTAAGGAGTCAAACCAGATGATTTTCACATTTCAGCTTACCTCCCACACTATCTTCTGAAGGATTAATGGTGCTGTCACATCCAGATATGGTAGGAATTGTCTACACCTTCTCTTCCTTATAATGACTAATGATTCTGGTTTCTCAGGCTTTGTGACTAGATGTCTGTCTTGTTTTCATAGAGTATCTACCTACCACACTGAGTATGTTTAAAAGAAACCCAACAAACTCTTGCCTCCCAGGAAAATCCCAATTTCTCTGAAAAGGTACAGAAATGTCAGGCCTCACTGGTCCTTTGGTATCACCCTACTCCTCGTAAATCAGGTTGCTGGGAGCCCAGAATATATTTTAACTTATCCTTCCACATTTTCCAAAGCTACACTAATAACACCCTAGGAGATCTCTTCTCCTTGAAAAAAAAAAGTCAATGAGTACATACAAAAAAAAGAAAACCAAGTTCTATAACCTAATGGATTTTTAAATAAAATGTCGACAAAATTTGAGAAACCAGAACACTCAAGAATGTTAGGAATTAATCAATTAAATAGTCTTGTGAACTCAGTGTTAACTTCAAACCCTTTATCTTTCAAGCCATATGTTTAAAAATCTTCATAAATCAGATAATGATATGAGAGAGGCTGTAGGATGTAACAGAACCAAAATTGACCTGGATATCAAGAGACCTGGGTTCTACTCCTTAACTGTGGTGCCAACTGGATATGTGACTTTAGACACGTCACATTCCTTCTTTGTTTCCTATTCTTTTAGGTGAGGGCATAGAATGAGATGATGTCTGTGGCCCTGTGCATCACTGCAATGCTGCAACTCTGAGCTGAAGTAGAATTACTTCATTAGGTCCCTTCTCTTTCTCCCACCTCCAAATTCAAGTACTCCTCTGATTGTCCCAGGTCACTATATTAAGATTCTGTGGGAGATGGGATCATAGATTCAGAGCTGAAAAGAATCTTAGAAATTGGGTACTCCATGTATGATGATCAACCATGAAAGACTTAGCTCCTAGGATCCAAGATAAGTTCAAAGGACTTATGATGAAAACTACTATCCATCTCCAGGGAGAGAACTGATGAACCCTGAGTGTAGATTGAAGCACATTTTTTCCACTTCTTTATTTTTCTTGCCTTTTTTTTGTAACATGACAAATATGCAAATATGTTTTATATGACTTCACATGTATAAAATATATCATATTGCTTGCCTTCTCAAGGGGTGGAAGAGGGGCTGGAGGGAAGAAAAGAATTTAGAATTCATAATTTTAAAAAATGAATGATAATGAATAAATAAATGGGGAAGAAAAGATTGCTTATTCTAGCCTTTTCAATTTACAGATGAGGAAACTGAAGCCCAGATGGGTTAATTCATTTAAAATCATAAAGTAGGAAATGGTACAGGAACAATTACAAAGATCCAGGTAGTCCATATGTAACAGGGATATATGCAGATGGACAGAAAATGGCTCAAGTCTCCAGGAACACTGGATTTCCACATTTGTAGAAGTAGGAGGATGGCTATGTTTGGGTGACCACTCATTAATTCTCCTATCTTTAAGAGGGGTATAGCAGTTGGAATTATAGCTTTCTAATGTAAATCAGATATTTGAACTCTAGTTCAAATATTACTATTATTATTACATACTTGGGTCCTCTGACTCCAAATCCAGATTTTTTTCCATTGGCCCATGTAGATAAAGAACCCCTTATAGAAAGACTTTTTTTTCAGCTAGAGTCTCATAGTACTATAGCTTCTAATTCTCTTTATAGGTCTCCTTCATAAAAGCTGTGTTCAGAAAAGTTTTGACTCTCTGTCATCAATAACTTTTAATGAGAACTTGTGCAACTTTACCCTTCCACAAATATAGTTATCAGTGTAGCTGAAGGCTTGCCTCTTGGAGAGTTCTCCTTGATAAAACCCAATAAAAGAGGTCTGCAGAACACTGAAAAAACCCATGGTGCATTTCCTTCAACACTGCCTGGAATAGTAGTCTCTTGGTTCCATACATTGTTTATAAGGATTTTGAAATATAGTTCATTTATTTTAGAATAAAAAAAATCACCTTATTTCTATGAATGTGAAAACATTATCAAAGCTGGTTTCCTCAGTATGAAGTTATGGTTACAATTTAGTATTACCCCTAGCTAATATCTTCTCACTATATCCCTTTTTTTCCTGCTAGTCCTAGCCCAAGGTCTATAAAATGGTATTAGTTTCTTATAGCATTTCCTATAGTCAGTGTTCAGCAAACTTGGATTTCTTGAAAAATGGTATATGAAAGAGTTTGACATTGTTTAAAATCAAAGAATCTTTAGATTTAAAATCTTTAGAAAGATTTGAGAAGTGTTCCATATCAACCTCCTACCAAATACTGTCTGAAGTTCGCAAATTTTTATGATATGTATCAGGAACTCATCATGCATTTTCTCCACTGAGTCAGAAAGTCTTTGCATATTCCCACAGCAACACTGCTTTCATTTTCTTCCATTTTGATCCTTCCACAAATGGCATTGTTTCCCTCCAGTTTGAGGATTTACATATAGGTATGCACTTTCAAAATGTATGTAAAAAATGAATCAAATAACAAAGATCTAGATAGTCCACAAATATATAATAGAGATATATAGAAAGATATAAAATACCTTATGCCACATGTCTCCAGAGACACTAGATTTCCATATTTATAGGAAGCAGGAGAATGACTATTGTTCAGTGATCACTCCTTCACTGTCCTATATATGGCGTGGAATTTTATCTATGTATGCTAAAGTAGATATTTGAAGTCTAAGAATTTTTTGTTTCGGGATTTCAGGATAAAAGTTACTTTTCCTGGCCACTCCAAGGGGAAAGTTATTCCACTCCAAATCTGGACAATAACAATTAGATTATTGCACAAAAGGCAATTAAACATAGTAACTAAACAAAGAAAATAAATAAATAAAAGCAATGAGGAAGCTAGCTTTAAAACCTAGAGTTTGCATAAAATCTCAGCTCAATCAGGGAGAAAACAATCTCACAAAACAGGTCTACTTTTAGCAATCTCTAAAGGTATAGATGCTGGGAAATAAGGGGTGTGTGTGTATCAGATTTTTCTCCATATGAAAATGGCACCGGGCTCCCCTCTTCATCAAAGTCAGAACCTTTGCATCTTTTTTTCTCTTCTCTTTATGTTCTCTTCCAGGTCTCTCAGTCTATCAAGAACTTTCAATGAAGAAGCATCAGTGGACAGTCCTTCAGGAGGCAGTCAAACCCCCTTGGAGTACAATGCTACTCCACTGTCCTTTTTGCAACTTCTGTATCTTTGGAACATGGTAGACTCTGTTCAATTAATCTTAACACACATTTAATAAGTGCTTACTCTGTGCATTGTCCTAGTCACCAGTAATATGAAAAAATTAAAAATTTGTAATGTCCTTGCCTTATGGATCTTGAATTTTATTGAGAGGAGGGAAATAACTTATGCAGAATTTTATATGGTCCAGTCACACATCCCATCCCAGGAAGTTTTGGTGACAACTATATGGCTCCTTCCCTGTATTAAGATAAATTCATTTTGTTTGTTATGTACATTCTATACTTTGCTACACAGACAATTGAAACATTCATTCTTAAGCCTTTTCCCAATTATATTTGTCTTCCATATAAGCTCCTTGGGGTGAAGGGAAAAGGGAAAGGAGAGGAGATAGGCAGAGAGAGACAGACAGACAGGCAGAAAGAGACAGAGACAGAGAGAGACAGAGAGAGAAAATGTATGATATGGTTCTGTTTTGTTTTCTACATCCTCAGTGTCTATCATAGCACCGTAAGATTGTAGGGTTACAGATTTAGGATAGGAAGGGATCTTAAAGTCTACCTCATACAAACTCCTTGTTTTATCGGTGCTTAATGTTGGTTCAGTTGAATCTTAGGAATTTCTTGACACTTCTATGAACGTTATCCTACCTTCTACCTTTTGTCTTCCATGTTTAATCTCGTAGTATGTCAACAAAAAGAAGGTGGAGGGGGGTAAGTGGAAAGGGAAACAAAATGAAAGTGTCATGATCATGAACTTAATTAAAATTGTTTGTAATGATTTAATTAGATTTACAGAGTGGTATCCAATTATATGCATAATTATTACAGGCATGTGCCTTTCAGGGTTTTAAGGGATTGTAATGCACGGGCTCTTGTGCTTCGTAATTTCTCATAATCCTTATTTTCATTTCCTGATGAGGTGAGTGTGAGCATCAGGTAATTGCTTTATCAAATGGCTTAATTATGTATTCAACAAAACTGACAATGAGGAGGTTATTCTTCCTAATGTGTCTGTAACAGAATACTAACTAATTATGTGGCAGTCTGCACAAGGCATTCCAGAGAAACTAAGGAAAGCACAGTCTTCAAATCTGTGTTAAGTGCATGTTTGCATACAGGGCATTGAAATAATTAGTAAAATAATTAGTCAAATTGCTTCCTTCTGCTCTAACTTCATAACTAATCTGTTCTTTAAGGAACCTGGTAGAAAACCTGCAGTTGTTTTTTTTCTACTTCCATATGAAATCTACAGTTATTAAAAATGTTACAGGACTCACTTTGTCTATGGAAGAAGGAAAAGAGAACTAGTCTATCGGAAGCAGGTAGTGGGACTCATTCAGAGTTAAGATCTGATGAGGCATAAGCATGTGATCCAGGGCAGGGGATACTGAATAGTTTAACAGGTCAAGGTTAAATATAAGGGATTTCAGGTTGAATCATTTATTTAGCAAGGATCTAGAGTAAAATTACCTGAGTAATTTTATTTCTAAGTGTTGTCCACCTATATTGTAAGGTTATCAAGAGACCAAGTGTTAATACCACCCTGCTCCCCAAAGAGTAGTAAAAGTACTATTTACTACCCTCCCCTCCACCCAAAAACTCTAGTACAGCACTGGACATCGAGTGGCCACAGAGTCCGTCACACAGGAGAGAGCCCGATACTTGACTTAGTCACCGAGCTAAGACTTTCATGGGACTAAAACATCTCATGTGAAGATTTGTCTACCCCAAGAAGCAGGAAAATAAGTGTAAAAGCAGCAAAGGCAGAAAGTAAGAAGACTAAGTAACTTATAGCCCCAAATAACCAGTGGTGTAAGAAAGGTAAGTCAAAAAAAGGTGAGTTGAAGCATTAATGATACATACTAAGTCACCTAATTAGGGGGTCTAAATTCACCAACTATGGTTGTCAGTTCAATTCAGGCAACCTAAGGGTAATGATCCTACCTGCTTTCATCAATACAAGAATTCAACACATCCAGCTGTGAGATAACCCCCACTAATTCCAGTCTCACCAGAAGAAAGAGAAGGGAAGGGAAAGTTACATGCATTTACTAAGGACTTACCATGTACTGAGAATTGTGGTAACTGAATTACAGATATCTCCTTTGATCTTCACTACCATCCTGAGAGGTAGGTGCTACTAATATCCACATTTTACAATTGAGAAAACAGGCAGATAAAGGTTAAGTGATTTGATCAAGGTCACACAGCGACTTTTCCGGGGTCATTTTTGAAGTCAGGTCTTCCTGTCTTAGTACTCAGCACTCTAGGCACCTTACTGCCTAGCACAATGCTACATCTTCTGCAGAAGGTTTGGCTTTGACAAGAAGAAAACTGCATCCTCCTCAGACACTGGATTACAGAAGAGAATGGGGGATGATATAGAAGGTTTTTTTTTTTTTTTAAGTGAGCAATAGGGAGAAGTAGCTCATTATAGATGCCCTTAATTTATTCAATAGTACACCCAAATGGCCAATGGTCCTTTCCATCTGACTTGCAGCTGAAATTTTCTAAATGTTTTCTTCACTCTTTAGATTGTGAACTCCTTGAGAATAGGTTCTATCTCACTTTTTCAAATATCTCCAATTCTCAGCACACAATACATATTGACACATGATTTTTCATCAATTAGTAACTTATTAATTCAGTAAATTAATAGTTGAGCTCCTTTGAGAAGGAGTAAGGTAGGGTTGGTATAGGAGGTTAAAAGAGAAAAGAGCCTTGGAATAACCTCTGTAGAGGTCTGGGAGATAAGGAATCCTAAGAGACTGTGTAACAGTGAGGGCCCAGTTGAGATTAGTTAACATAAATTTGTAGTGAGCCCAGCTGGCAGAATTGTATGACTTTCTCAATTCTGCAGCACTTAAGTAGATGGCAGGAAGATAAATAGTGAGAGTAAATCCCAAGACTGGAGTCTAGCAAGGTGGGAGCAGTGTTAGGACAGGGGTCAAGGGATCTAAAGGTAGGGGATAGTGAATAATTTCACTGGCCAACCACAGGTTCAAACTGTGAAGGCAGGAAAGTGAGACCAGAGATGGGGTGATGGATTCAGAGAATAAGGGGGGAAGGTGAAGGGACTAAGGATGAAGAATGGGCTTAGAAGAAATGAGATGTAGGAAGAAATGGAAAGATAGGATGTTACGATCACAGAAAAGAATGTCAGAGTTCTGAGTCATGAAGGTAACATAGCCATGAGATCAAGGATTTGATAGTTTCAGTTGGTGGCTCAGAAATTATTGCCAATCAAGATTTTATTTGTTGAGGCATTAAACCATGACCTTTATTTGGAAGCAATCATTTAAAAGGAAAATATACATCCTAAGAGTCAAGAAAATTGTTGACCTGGGAGGCCAGGGTTAGAGAGAACTGCATCATGTATACTGAAATCCCTTAGTATAAGGTTAAGTTTGGGATGGAAAGAAAAGCCATGACTCAAAAAAGAGGGAGAATGACTGGGAGATATATATGACTGTACCAAGGATCTGGACTGGGAGATATAGATGGGTACATTGAAACACAAAGGTCACTGATGGATGGTGACAAAGGGACAACTTAGAAGCAACAGTGAAGAGTGTGCCCATCCATCCACCTGGCCCAGTGACTCCTCACTTCTCACTTGGTTCCATCAGGAGTCAGGTACAATTAGCACTTGGTAGCATAGAAATTGGCCAGGGGTTCACAGTATTCCAGAGAAAGGTAGTTTCTATTATTTCCAAAAGGTGGTTTTTGAAGTAAAGGAATTTACAATCAAGGTGGAGCATGTGGGCAGTAGTGAGGACTGCAGAAGACACAATGGAGCTGGAAGGTAAAAGAGGATGACTGTGGGGAGGAGGTAGGGAAGGGAAGGGAGAGCAGAAGTGGAGGAGCAAAGCAGGGATAACAAGAAAATTGGCTGAGTGCTGCAGTGAATAGAGTAATGGAGTCCAAAAGACCTGAGTTCAAATCTTGCTTCTGACACAAGCTGTGTGACCCTAGGGAAGTCATTTAACCTTTCTCTGCCTTAGTTTCTTTATCTTTAAAATGAAGATAATAGCATTAGGGTTGTTGTAAGGATTAAATAACGAATGTATAGCTCTACAAAAATTTAAAGCACTATACAATCCAATCCCATAAACATTTATTAAGTTCCAGGCATTAAGCACAAAAATAAAATAAAATAATAATAATGAAGAATAAAAAGAAAGATAGACCCTGATCTCAACAAGCTTACAATCTAAAGATATAATATGTAAATATTAGCAAGAATTACATTTTTCCTCAACTCAAAAAAGGACTGTGAATTGTACTAATAAAGAGGAGAGGAGGAGATGAACCTGAGAGTTTGCCCGAGTTAAGCTGCTGATTGGGAGTACACTTTCTTCAGGTTCCTGTGATGACTGAGTACACACAGTATCAGCAACGGGGTGGTAATAGCGAGGTATGGGCCCTGGAAACACCCCTACTTAACAGGTGGCCCTGCCCTGGTGTCCTCCTGAGGCTCATCTCAGTATCATCCTTTCAACTCTCCTTGCTTTCTGGCTTTGACCCTGCTTCAATCTCCAATTCTCTGCTACCTCTAATCAAGCCCGGTCCTTTATGGTCTATTACCTCTGGCCACTTTCTACCTTTAATCCCATCTAGATCTGTTACCTCTAGTCACCCCAGATTACTTGGTCATTCATAGATCACATCCAGCCCTTCCCACAGTCTTCCTGTATAAAAAGTCCATCTTGTCACCATTAAATTACTCAGATTCTTAAAATCTGACCAATGGTGCTGGTCCTTAAAAGTTCTGCCTAATTCTATTGGAGAAAAAATTAATCTTGTTTCTAACTGAAAGAAGGCTTGAGTTGAATTCTTTCGAGGCAGGACCCACATCTTTTGCCCTTGAATTTTGGGGTTCCTAGCATCCCTAGACTTCAATCAGTTTACATGGGCCACCGTGCACACAGGAAAGGTGAGGCAGAAGTTTAAAGGCCAGGCAGTTCCGTCCCCATGGCTGGGTCATAACCAATTGACCCCACAAGTGAGATTGGACCATGATAGCAAAGGGCCAAGTACTCTCAGAATATACTGCACAAAGATAGCAGATGTTCAGAGAGGAAATGAAATGTATCCAAGATCACATAGGATGTTAGCAAAAAAAACAAAAAAAACAAAAAACAAAAAGCACCTCCAAAGCTAGGACTATAATACCTATAATGCCTATCTTCTGAGGAAGAGTCATAGCTCTGCTACTGAGTTTCCTCTCAAGGAAAATTTGGGAACCACCCTCCTAAAAATTGTCTGATACCCTGGTCATTAATGAATTGACTCTTGAAATTATAATTTCATTGATTCGTAAATACTTTTCATTTACTTCTTTGGGTCCAGGTTATAGCCCTCCCCCAAACAGAATGCAAGCACCTTGAAGAGAGATAGTGTTTTCCTCTCTGTTCTTGTCTCTCCATGATTTAGCAGCAGTGCCTTTGAATTTATTGAATTTTGAATGTGAGCAAGTCATTGAACTTCCCTGGGCCTCAGTTTATTCATCCGTAAAATAAAAGCCTTGATGGGCTTTTCTAGCCCTAAATTCTATGAAGACCCTGGTTCCCAGAAATTATTGCCAATAAAGATTTTATTTGTTGAGGCATTAAACCATGACCTTTATTTGGAAGCAATCATTTAAACTATTAAGATGGCCTTTAAAGGAATGTAATCTACAATGACAAAAAGCCAAAATAAAGCCTAAACTGCAGACCACACTCTCTTGATGCATATGCATATGGACACACACCCAAACGTTACAGATGTTTTCTTCTCAAAGTCAGTGTTTAAGAATCTTTTTTCTGAGTCTAGACATTAAATGAACCTTTTACTAATTGCTCAATAGCTATTAAAGAATTAAATGTTTGGGGTGGGGTGGCTTGTGAATTCATGTATATTCTGGGCTCTTTGGTTTCCAATGGATTTACACCAGAAGAGAAAGGGGATGCTTTGCTGAATTTCCAATCCAGAAAAGATTGGAAATTACCAAAATATTGGAAAGTACCAAACCAAACAGTTTGGTACTGCTCAAGAGGAGGAATAAGGACCAGAGAGAAGAAGCTGCCTTACCTGGGCTAGGGGAAATAAGAGAATGAAGGATCTGGGAGAAGCTGGTTTGGCTTTGTGTTGTTTTTTCCTTTCTCTGGAGATTCTCAGAAATAGGAAATCCTGAGCCTCTGGAAGTGGGGGAAAAGATTCAGATTCCCCATGTAGAAGCTTACCTCTGAAGGATTATTGTTTTGGAGTCAGGAGAGACCTCAGAGATTATCTGGCCCAAACCCCTCATTTTAAAGACGAGGAAACTAAAGCCCAGAGATGAAAGGTGATTTGTCCAAGGTCACACAGCTAACAATCTTTCTATGAAACCAGGCTGCATAGCCTTTAATGTTACTTGACTAGGTCTAAATTCAAGTGATTTCTCAATTCATTTCAAGCATAATTTATACAATTCAATTCAATTCAACAAATGTTAGTTTAAATTTGAACAGCTCCCAGTTACAAGACTATGATAAGAGACTCAGGGGATCAGTACAGGGAAAAAGGTATGACAGAATGAAATTAAGTCCTTTCTATGGGAACAGCTTTCTATGGGGAGGGCCCTGAGTGGTAACTACTGAGTCACAAGCCAAGTATCCATAAGAGAGAAAAGATATGCCCTTCCAAACTGTGGAGGCCGGTGTGGTACTGTGAAAAGAACACTAACTCTGGAGTCAAAGGTTTAGGTCAGTCTTTTTCAGTCATGTCTGATTCTTCATAACCCCATTTGCGGGGTTTCTTGGCAAAGACACTGGAGTGTTTTACCATTTCCATGTCCAGCTCATTTTACAGATGATGAAACTGAGGCAAATAGAGTTGAGTGGCTTGTCCAGGGTCACACAGCTAGTAAGTGTCTAAGGACAGATTTGAACTCAGAAAGATGAATCTTCCTGACTCTAACCCCAGCACTCTATCTACTGCACCACCTAGGTACAAAGGACATGGGTTCAAATTCAAATTCAAATCCTACCTCTGATGCTGACTACTTGTATAACCTTGGGCAAATCACTTACCCTTCCAGATCTTCAGTTTTCTCATCTATAAATTGAAGGGACTACAATAGATGATCTCCAAAATTCCTAATAGTTCGATAGCCAGGATCCTAATGCCAAGATCGGAAATAACCCTCTCTGCTCTGCTCAATTACTGAAATAAGCTTTAGTGACTACTAAAGAGCTTAGATAATTACAGGGCATGGCATAGCAAGCTTCCTGGCTGGAAAAATCACTATTTGAAGGGTCATGTCTTCAGTTCATTTTAGCCAAGAGTCTATCAAGGTCCCAATAGCCTTGTGTGTGTGTGTGTAAAATCCTATCAGCTCAAGGGAACTGCTGTATCTCAGCTACTTCTGAAACATAAGATTGAGGAAAGAAGTCATAGGGAATTTAATTATACTGGGGACATCATTAAGCTGTGGGTTTGAAGTGTTGATTGAAACACAATAGATTACACATGAATCAAAATGTCAACTCAGAGTGAACATTTTTCATGATTTTTATTTCCTTTTTTCTGAGACAATCGGGGTTAAGTGACTAGCTCAGTGTCACACAGCTGGTAAGTATCTGAGGCTGGATTTGAACTCAGTTCCTCCTAACTCCAGGACTGGTACTCCATCCACTGTGCCACCTAGCTATCTTTCTTCATGATTTTTGAATTACCTTTTGCTTCGAGGAATCTCTTAGAAAAGAATGGGGCAGTGGATAATCTCTGGAACCTCAGAGAAACACTCTCAAGACCCAAATTCACCAGAATATTGATCCCCAAGACTGTGACCTTAGTTCACCAAAAAAAAGACCAAAGTCCAAGTTCCTACAATGGACCTTCTTCCTTGTACTTACTTCTAATGTGCCTGGAGCAAAAAGCTTTATGACAACCTTGACCAGGAGAACAAGAAGCTCTTATGTTCTGAGGGACAGGAAATCACTGCAAGAGGGGACTTGTTTTCAACCTGCACATTTCCTGACTCATAAATGAGAAACACCAATCAAACCTGCTATACCAGGGATCATGAGTGGTCAGCAGCAGAGTTTTCTGCGGAAAAAAAGTTTAAAGTTGCTGACAGCGTCCCCACCTTCATCTGACAAAACTACTGCTGCTCCTGGCAGGCCCAGAGTCATAGGAAGCTGGCATTCAAAAAACACTTGCCAGGCCAAAGATAAGTTAGAAATGTTTCTGCAGAATCTGAGGTACAATATGCTCTAAGCCATGGCAAATACTGATCTTCAAATAGCATTCAATTATTTTTTTCACTGATCTTGGACTCAGAATTCATTCATTCCACATTCAACAAAAAGTTAATGAGTGTCTGTGATGTAGATAACACATGGAATTACTCTAGAAAGCACTTTGGAACCATGCCAAAACAAGACTCTAAACTGCAGATGGCCTTTGAGCCTGTGATAATCTTGCTAGGCTTATATCGCAGAGATCAAAGTTAAGTCAAGTCAATAAGCATTTATTAAACACTTTCTATGTGCCAGACACTGTGAAAAGTCCTGGGAATATTAGGGGGGATAAGACAATAAATAGTCTCTGCTCTCCTGAAGTTCACAGTCCCATGGTGGAAACAACATGCAAGCAACTATGTACAAAGAAGATAAATACAGAGAGAAAAGAGGAGATAATTAACTGAGGGAAGACACTAATATTAAGAGGGCTGAAGAAAGACCTCTTTTAGAAAGTGAAATTTTAGCTCAGATTTGAAAAAAGTCAGGGAAGCCAGGAGATGAAGATGAGGAGAGAATTCCAGGCATGGTGGAAACCAGTATACATGCATAGAGTTGTGAGATACAGTCTCTTATCCAAGGAACGGCAAAGAAGCAAGTATCACTAGATTGTAGAGCACTTGGAGTAGGGTAAGTATAACAAGGACAGAAAGGTAGGAGGGGGTCAGTTTTATGAAGGGCTTTAAAAGACAGACCAAGGACTTTATATTTAATCTTAGAGGTAATAGAGAGCTTGTAGAGTTTAATGAATGGGTGCTGGGGGTGGGAAGATGACATGGCTAAACCTGTGCTTTATGAAGATCATTTTAATAGCCTATTGCAGGATGGATTAGCATAGGGAGAAATTTGATTGGGCCATAATCAGAAGACTAGGCTATTGCAGTAGTCCAGGTGTAAGGCAATAACCAGACTGGTGGCATTGTCAAAGAAGGAGTCATAAATGAGAAAAGTTGCAAAAGAAGAATGGATAGGATTTGTCAACTGATTGGATGTAAATTGAGGAGCTGAGGATGATACCAAGGTTGTGAACCTGAATGGTTGAGAGGATGGTGGTACCTTGGACAGTGATAGAGAAATTAAGAAGACAGAATGGTTTGAGGGGAAAGATAATGAGCTCAGGTGTGCTGAGCTGAGATGTCCAATAAGTCAATTGGAGATGTGATACTAGGGGTCAAGAAAGAGGTTGGGGCTGGACAAACAGATCTGAGAATCATCTGCAGAGACGATAATTTTGAATCCATAGAAACTGGTGGGATCACCGAATGAAACAATACAAAGAAGAAGAGAAGAGGGCTTGGGACAGAGTTTGGGGGAGACTCGTATTAAAGGTTTATGGAGGATACCCAAGGATTAGCAGGAACAACCTGGATGAAGATCCAGAGTAGGAGCAGTCAGACAGGAAGGGAGTTAGGAAAAGGTGACTGATAATGGCAAAAGCAGCAAAGAGGTCAAGAAAGATGAATATTCAGAAAAGACAATTTAGATTTGTGAATTAAGAGATTATTGGTAACTTTGGGTAGAAAGGTGGCAGTTGAATGAAGAGGTTAAAAGGCAGACTATAGAGAGTTTTAAGAAGAGAGTGGAAGAAAAGGAAGTGGAGGCACCTACTGTAGTTGACTTTCTCAAGTAGTTTAGCTGCAAATGGGAGAAGTATAGGATGATAACTATTGAGTTGAATATTGAAAGTGAGGGTTTTTTTTAAAAATAAGAGACAGAGTTGTGTTTTTAAGAAGTAAGGAAAGAGCCAGTATAGAGGGAAAGATTCAAGATTAGTGAGAAAGGACAAAAGAAGGAGCAATCTACTGGAGAAGACAGGATGGAACTGGAGGCTAGGATGAGAACAAAGAACAGTGTGAAGAGTTGCAAGGCAGGGGGAGAGGTAGAATAAAAACAAATTATGATCAAATAAAGGAATTTCAGAGTTCTTGAACAAGTGGAACTTTTTAAAGTGATGGCAACATGAAGACTGTGGCTACTGTCTGTGTGAGGGCGAGGTAGGTGGAGGAGTAGGTGATAGGAAATTAGGAAGTTAAGTAATGGGGAGGAACAAAGAAAAGTTTCTTTAAGTACAAAAATCTTTATAGCAACTCTTTGTAGTGTCAAAAAACTGGATAATAAAAGGGTGTTCATTGTTTGAGAATAGTTAAACAAATTATGGCATATGGATGTAATAGCATGCTACTGTACCTTAGGAAGTAATGAAAAGAATGACTTTCGAGAAACATAGGAAAATTGATATGAACTGATGCAGACTGGAGTTTATACAAAAGAACAATTTATACAGTAACCACAATATCATAAAAGAAATAATTTTTAGAGATTTAACAACTCTAATCAGTGCGATGACCAAACAAGATTCCAGGGGACTGATAATGAAACCTATTGCCCACCCTCTGAGAGAGATGAAGATCTACTAAGTATACACACACATATAATACATATATTATAACATATATGACTAATTTGGGAATTAGTTACACTTGATTATACATGAGTTTTGAGGGGTTTTTCCTTTTCTTTTTTCCCAGTGAGAGAAGATGAGAACACGTGAAAATAAACCCTTGTTAGCTGAAAAAAATAATTTAATTTAATAAAACAAAATATGCCATATTATTCTAAAATGGTGATGAGTCTTCAGAAAGTGACAGCGATGTCTAGAAATCTAGAAGACATCTTAGGGATCATTTAATCCAACCCATTCGTTTTAAATATTGGAAAACTGAAGCACAGAAAAGAGAAATGAGTTGCCCAAGGTCACTCAAGAAGTTAAGGATAGAATTAGTATAGAATCTGACTCGCAAATCTTTGTTCTTGCCTGTTACATTTTGAATCAATTAATCAATGAGCATTTATAAAGTCAGGCACTGGGGAATTCAAAGACAAAATGAAACAGCCCATGCCTTGAAGAAGTTTACATTGCATGGGGGATTCAATAGCTACATATGTAAATGTAAACAGATATAAATAAAGTAAATATTAAATAGTTTCGCTGAGAAGGCAAGGAAACATTGGTACCTAAGGGGGATCAGGAAAAATTCATATAGGTTACACCTGAACTGAGCTTAAAAAGAAACTTGGGATTCTAAATAGTAAAGGTAAAAAAGGTGTGCATTTCAGTATGGGGGATGACAGCCCACAAAGGCAAAGAGATGAGAAATCACAAGATCATGGACCCCAAAGGGCACCTAAGTAATAGCATCATTTTGCAAACTGAAGCTGAGGGACTTGTCTGAGGCCATACAGCTAGCGAGTATCAGAGACAGAATTTAACTTGTGTCCATCTGACTTGAGAGTCAGGTTCTATTTCCACTGTCCTACAGAAGTATAATGTCACATCTGAGGAATAAGCAAAAAGGCCAGTTTGGTTAGACTATAAAATATGGGCAAGGAATAATATGGAATAAGCTGAGAAATCTAGTTTGGATGAAAATTTTGAGGGATTTTAAATGTCAAATAGAACAGTCATGGGTAGAGTTTATTGAGAAGGAATCACAAAATGATCAAGTCTAGGTTTAGGAATAACACTTTTGAAAGAGAATCATAAAAGATCATAAGATCATAGACAGCTGAAAGAGAATTTAAAGGTCATCTCATTTAACCCTTTCATTTTATATATAAGGAAATTGAGGCCAGATTGGGGAAATGAGTCATACACGATCACAGCTGGTGAGTGGCAGGTCCAGGATTCCAATGCAGATCTCATTCCAAATTCGGCATTCTCTTCATTACCACCATAGCTGAGTCCTTATAGAAGCCCACTTTGAACAAGTTTCAAACTTTACTCAGAAAAACTATTTGTCTAGTATCTAGCTAAGCTCAGGTACCCCTTAGACAATTGATAATAGACACAGAGGGCCACAATAGTTTGCTTACGGGCCCAGAAATGAGAGGTTGTATAGTTCAAAAAAGCAACAACAAAGACAAATGCCTGGTTATTAAGAAAGAATATTTAAAACAGGAAGCAATTAAATTGTTCCACTCAACCTTGGTCCATCCCCTTGACCAAGGCATGCTCCACACCATTTGTCCAGAGAAAACTATGAAATTGAGGAAGGAAGCCCTAGTAAGCGTCCACTGAAATTTTCTTCTTTCATATAATTTTGGCTGGTGGGCAGTGACAGCTATGGTAGCCAGGTGAAATCACACCATGGGACTACCACATGATCATTCTGTGATCTTCGAGGTGTGGGCTATTGACTCTGCAGAGAGGGAAGTCATCTTTTTTATTGCTCAGTTGAGTCTGGAAGGCCCCTGATAAAATCCAAGGCCAAGTTCCACCCCTTCATTTTATATTACTGCTCTTTTGTCAGATATATGTGAAAATCAAGAATAGTAAAGTGATAACTAAAGAGAACAGAAAATATATGATCTATGCAACATGAAATCAATAATGAGAGGATGCAGCCACAGAATTATATTACCATTTGCTGGCTAAGCTGGCAGTAAGGGCTCTCCAAAGGCCTATAGTAGCTAACTAGTAGATAGGGAGGTTATGGCCCAGCATAACTTAACTTTTGATATGTTGCTTGGAACATACCAGGGAGGGGAGAAAAAGGGTGGGGAGCAGGACTGGGAGAAGTGGGATATGCAACTGTAGTACAATCTGTCCAAAGAGACCTAGAGAAGCTTGGTAGCCACTGGGTGCTAGGAGCTTCTAGAATGGGGCAAAGGTCAACTCACTACCAGGACTCTTCTCTTTGAAGTGAGTACCTCTGCTTACTACTTTGAGAGGTAGCACATTCTGCTTGGACTTAGACTCAGAAAGTACGGGAAATAATAATGAATCTTACATTAATTAGCCATGTGCTTGGCCAAATTCCTTAACTTCAGACTCCTAGTCTCTTCATCTATCAATTGAATAGTAAATCCTATATATTTAATCCTATACTTTATATTTGAAGACATTATTGTAAGGGAAGTGTTTTGCAAATCTTAGAATGCTACAGAAATATGACTTGTTATTATAGTGAATTATGTTGCAGACCCATGTGCTAGGATAACTCATGCAAAAGACGGGACCCTTGTCTGTTTATCCTTCCGTATCCCCCATCATGCCTTGTATGAGACTCTGCACACAGAGTCAATACATATGGCTGAAGATCTATATCTATCTATATCTACATAATGGATATATATTTAAAATTGATACCTTTTATTTGTTTGTCTTTTCCAGTGCAATGTTGTATACTCCCTCTACTCCCACTAAATCATTATTAAGGTAAAACATTTAAATATAAGCGATATAAAGAGCAACCAATGGACTGATGATTTTACTTGTATGATCCCTTTCCTGGTCCTCTTGGCTGAATCAAAGAATTGCTCATATGCATTCATGGATTAATAATGATCATGGTAATACTTTCTGATCTGCCCCACTAAAATACATTATCCCCACTTTGTCTCCTGTCTCTCAAAGGCTCTGATGTTGGACCTAAGTGAAGCAACGTTATCATCTGGCCTACCTGGCTGTCCTGTGCAGGTTTATCCACATTTGTCTGTCTGTCATGCACAGACACGTAAAATTCGAGGATGGCAGGATGGCATAGGTGTGTCGATGTGCACATGCATGTGAGTGTGTGTTACCGATAAGGGATAAGTGCATTAAGTGGAGTGGAAAGCTTCTTTTGGTTCAGCCCAAATGCTGTGAAGCAGTTTAGAGAATGCTTACTGATGATAATAATAATGGAGAAGACCTGTAGAGAACAAAGGACATTTACCTTGGAGGTGTAGGTGTGGCCATCAGAGCCGCAGACCAGGCTGGTGTGTGCAGAAGCCGTGCAAGGTTTACACTTGACTACATTTGAAGTTCCGGTCCAGTGTTTGTGGGCCATGTTCCCCTTCTTTTGCCTAAGACTATGAGACAGAGAGAGACACACACACACACAAAAGAGGGGAAAAAATTAGCCAAGATCCCAAATAGTTCAGAGTTTTTCTTTGATGGATTGTGGGGGGAAGACACTTATTACAATAAGGCCTAGACCCCAACTATTCAAAGCTTTTGTTTTTAATCTAGCAAACCCCTACCTCCCTCATCTGCTCTCAGATATTCTTCCTGTCACCCTAAGAAGAAACCAAGGTAGAGTAGATGTGAATCATGAGCACCTGCAGTCAACAGTCTGAAAATGACTTTCTAAGAACCAGATTATCAAGTGGATCAACAGTCATGAAAATGGGTGATCCCTTGACCAAACGATCTGTTTGCAGTCCCAGAGACTGCTTCTTGGAGGGATACATTTCCACCATCTCACAGGGAAAGGAGAGATGTTAGACCCTGGAATATTAATGATGCAGAAAAAAATAATTAACTCAAGAGCCCACTGGCCATCAAATAATAACAATTTCCAATTAATTAAGCTTCACCAAGACAGGAGGTCACTTATTTAATTTTTTGCAAGCATCGTCATCAATCAACAAGAAATCATGAAGAACCTACTATGTACCATTCACTGTACTAACTGCTAGGGAAACAAATAAAATAAATGAAATAATCCTCGTACAAGAAGCTTACATTCAGGGGGACGGAGCGGGGAAGAGGGGAGTGAGGAAGGCAGACAAATAGAATCTGCCATGTATAGATACAATTAAGATTTTCAAAACATTTTCCATTTGACCTTCACAATAATTCTCTAACACAGGTGATATTATTATTTACATTTTTTAGGTGAGGTAACCAAGTCTCGGAGTGGTCACATAGGGTTACACGCTAGGAAACATCAGGGTAGGATTCAAACTCAGTTCTTCCTAACTCCAAATTTAGTGGTGTTTCCATTATACCACCAAATGCTCAACCTGGGACTGAGGAATCGTAGCATTAAAAAGGGGGTGAGACTGGGTGACCTTCGATGTCCTTCCTACCTCTAAATCTGTGAAACCTAAGAAACCATCTCATGCAATCCTTTCATTTTACAGATTCAGAAGCTAAGGGTCTGAAAGATTATGTGATTTGTCCATGGTGACCTAGAAAGTTGCAAAGCCGGGATTCAAACCTAGGCCTTATAACTTCAAATCCAGCCTTCCTTCCACCATATCACACAAAGGCCAAGATGTACATCGGATAAATGTTCCACTTCTGAAACTGAGGGAACTGATAAGTAGTCCTTTTTCTCTGTCCTCCCTGGGCTCTGTCCTCTAAGCTCAGCACAAAGCCTATCTCAGAGCGGTATAGATAGAAACGCATTCCTAAATACAACTGAATGACTTTATCATAGCTGTAGAAAAGTATCTTTGGATACATTTTTAAAGCAATTTCATTCCAGCTTGCAATTTGCCAAGCGATAAAGACTCCAAGGTAATGTCACTTTCAACTGTTAAAATAATCAAAATTCTATTCTTTCATTTCAGCTCAAGTTTTCTCCAATTCTAACCTTTGTCATAATGATGTATAGTGCTATTAGAGTGGCTTGTGTCCACAGAAGGAACCCCATCACAGTATCACAAACCAGTAAAATAAAAGTCTGTGGTCAAAGCTGTCATTTCTCTCTTATCAGGCAGCCACTCTCCCAACAAACCACATTTAGTAACTCGAGTAGCTTTCAAAGTGAATTCAGCTCTAAGGATAAATATTACTAGGCCAATCATAAATCCCACAGAGAGAGCCCTCATCGAGGTTTGCTCACATGAAATGATTCTACAGAAGAGATACCTGCTGCAATACATGGGGGGGTTATGGAGCAATGAATTCTCAATAGCACCTCAAAAAATTATCTTGACCTTAATATATTTTTGCATTGCCTCCTTCCAGCACCTAGAATAGGCTTCTGTATGTAGTAGGCATTTAAAATAAAGGTTTACTGAATTGCAGTGAATCTACCTACTCAACCATCCTTGATAATGCCAAAAATTATCAAATGGCATCTAGCTACCTAGTACCATTTTGGAAAGGAGAAAAGGAGAAAGCATATTACAGTATACCTTTCCACCATCAACTAAAGCCAAGAAAGTGAGCCCTAAAGAGGACTATTGATTAGACCAAAGAAAACAGCTTTCTGCTTATTAACAGGGCATCCCTCTTGATTCAAAACTGTTTTGTCCCTAGAGAGTAAGAGGGAACATTCCAGGCCTGGACTAGACTGGCCAAAATGATAGAAGGGGAAAGTAACAAATGTTGGAGAGGAAATGGAAAAAATAGGACACTAATTCATCATTTGTGGAAATGCAAAATGATCCAACCATTTTGGAAAACAATCTGGAATTATGTGCAAAAAGTTATTTAACCATCTTTTGGACACAATAAGAGAACACTCAATAATTATATATGTATATGTGTGTGTGTGTGTGTGTGTGTGTGTATCTAATGGTAGCCATCTGTGGGGTAGGAGGGAAGAAAAAAAGAAAAAAATTACATGATAATTTTGTTGTATGTTTGAAAGGAATAGTAAGTAGTGTATAGTAGATTTGCAGTTGTGTGTATAATCTTTTTTATTGTACTATATTATGGAAATGCTTATTTTAATTCTATAAATTAAAATTAAATTTTAAAGAAGAGTTTGGAATGTTATGATAAGACATTGCCTTTTGCCCTCATTTGGGAAGACTAAGGAGATGGCACGGAGACTATCATTTGATCAAGCTCGATTGGAAGCATTTGAGGCTCAAGATATATAGGTCTTTTAACTCTCTTCCTCTCAGCCTCAATCTTTCTGATTATACAGAAAAACAGATGTTTCTTGTCTCTGTTTTCTTACACCTCTCTTCTCTAAAAGCAGAAGGTTTGGGGCTTTGGTCCTTCTATCTTGCCACCTTTTCCCTAAGAGGTTGGCACGGTACATGGCATTAACATTTCTTTTGGGGCAGTTGTGGATGTAAAGTTGCTCTTGTGGAAATAAGAAGAATAATGCCAGTCTTTTCTCTTCTTTTTCATCTCCCTGTAAAAAAATCTGAGCAGTCCAGTGGTTTTTAGTCAAGGTAGGTCCAACGAGATCCAACATGGAGATTCATTGTCAACCTTATTTAAGTAATAATTTTGTCACATTGTAAGATATTTAAGGATGATTATACCCTTTATATTTCTTCCCTTGCAAGTGTGACTGGAAAAGGAGATGAGCTTGTCATATAGCAAGAGTGAAGGGATAAGCAATGGACAGCTCATAGGATCTACTGGCATGGGTAGCATTAAAAATTCCAAGAAAAGATGGATGGACTTCCCTCCCTATGACAGACATATGCAAGCATATAACCAAAAGTTACACAGCATGAGAAAGCATGATGTGTATTCACATCAAAGGGATAACAGACGCTTAAAAATATTTTTAAAATTGTTAAAGATTCGATTCTCAAAATGCAGATGTCATTATTGGTATTAGAGCCAGGTACTCCCATGGGTAGATGCTGTGCTTGGTAGTTCTCATGAAATGCCTTTCTAGAGGAAACTTGTGTGTTTATGCAGCGGGTCTCCACTCAACCAAAGACCTGTAGAGTTCGGACTCTCAACAAGTCTTCCTTCAGTAGGCTTCCTGCTTTTATTTCCCTGACAACAATGGTTTCTAATTAAACTCAATAAATGACTGCCTGGTAGTTATTAAGAAGATAATAATCACAGGTCAAGTGCAAAATGTCTGAGTTGAAGGGACATTTCAACCTTGTTCTTTCCTGTACTTGGATGACTCCACCCTGTTATGGATGAAGTAAGTCTTGCCCATTCTCCTCTTTCCACTTAGGATTACAGGTACCAAACTACCCCAGAGACCACGTTTTAAAAGTAGGGAAGGTGGTGAGAAAACCAACAGGCAGTCTCTGATTTATTTCTTCCTCACCTTAACTTCATCTCTCTGATAATTACATGATCAATCCCCAGAAGTTGCTTTTCCATGATGATACCAATTCCCTGGCTTAGCGGGTATTTGCTTGTCATCACAGAAGGATTACAGTGATAAGAAAATTGCCCATTTAAACATTATTTCTGAGTCTTTTGAAAAACTAGAGTTGAAAATAGCACCCAATTCCATAGGGTAATAGGATTTAAGACTGTAAGGCACTTAGAAATCATCTACTTCAATCTCTTCCCCTTATCATTGTAGAAGGTGGGGCCAAGAGAAGTGAGTGATATGTACAATGTCACATGGTGGATCTCCACTTTACGGATGAAACTCAGGGAGACTAAGTGACTTTCCCAGAATTATACAACTAATAAGTCTGCTCTAAACATTGTGACTACCTATAGCTCCAAAGGGCTTGCCAGTCTCGTCTGTCTCCAATTGGCCAACAATAGATCCCTGCCAAACATCACTTAATCGTTATTTTTTGGGCACAGATGGTTCGGAGTGAATGCAAATAGTAATTGTTTCTCTTTCAGTCGGCAACCCTGAGAGTCTTGCCCTCTTACTTTGATTTTTTTTTTTATTTTAAAGGGGCCATTCCTGGATTCACTTCTTAAAGAGGTCTAATCACTGAATGGGTGTTTCCTCAGGCAAAGTGAAAACTCAGAAAGACTTTAGCTTAAAAAGTCCTGGGCCATCTCCAGTTGTCCTGATCTATATCTGGCCATTGGACACAGATGGTTCCAGAGGACGGTGACTTTCCACAGCCCTCACTCACTCAAATCCAATTCAATTGCATAGCATGGCATCATCTTCCTGATGCCATGGTTCTCTTTGAGAATAAAGGACAAACCACAACATAACTGCATCCCATGTTTTTCGAGCAACAGACAGTTGCCTGATACCCTGGGACAACTCAACCCAAAGCCAAACTCCTATAAACTGGAACAATGATAACCAACTTGAACTCATTCTCAATAATTAATATTCTCCCACACCATCATATCTACCCCATCCTAGTTACTCTGAAAACTCAGATGAAGATGCTGGATCCCATTCTCCACTTCCCACTGACCCCTCCCTTATGCCTGCCCCCCTTACCCCCTCCAATACCTCTGCTCCCACTTACTCTAAAGCTCCCCAACACTTCTAACTATGCTGTCTGGAATGCTTTCTCCATAGGTAACCAATTGAATTTCATCTTAAACATTTTCTTTTCCTACTCTCTCCATCTTGAAGCCACTGACCTGGCTCCACTCTAATGACACAACTTCCCTGGTTACCCTTTCCAGTATTGTTGCACTTGCACTCATTGGTCAAGATTGGAGAGTTGTAATAGTCCTTGTTCTGTTTCTACTTCTAGCCTCTCCCTCTACCACCATGAATCAGTAACCTTTTCTCCTTTGAGGTTCATTCAATCCATATTTATTACCCAATCAAAATTCTGGTAGTTATTACCTACAGACCTGCAGGATATCCTCTTATCTTCTTCAAAGCATTCAGTGTCTGGTTCACAGTCTTTCTCTCCTCCCTAACTCCTGCTTTCATATTAGAGGATCTAAACATACATATTGATACTACCTCAAATACCCTAACCTCCCAGTTCCTCAGCTTACTCTTCCATCTCACTACAGTGACAAAGATGGTCATTGATCTTTCTATCAATCACAAGTGTCTCACATCCATGTTAATGAAATCTGAAATCATTTTATTTGGTCACAGTCTGTGGTCATTCCATCTCTCCCTCTCGCTCTCAATTCTAAAGCCTTTTCTTTGATCACATTCTGATTTCCAATCCGTCTACCCCTCACTTCTTTCTCAGGCATCACCCTTACACTTTCTATATTCTCCTTCTTTATCATTCTTGACCACTTGGTGAACCACTTCAACTCTATATTGTCCTCTCTCTCCATTTCCTTGTCCCTTAATCCTATTGAAGATCTTGCCCTTCCAAACACAGTTCTTGATTATTACCAGCACCTGCTTCCTTCACTCTTACATGCTACTGAATGAACCTGGGAGAAAACTTGAAAACTGGTGTTAATTCTGTCCACTGTAAGTTTATGTTTCATAATCTCAACTGGCCATTCACTGGAGAAGAAATCCTTTGAAATGCCCCTAATTGTTTCTCTAGGGGGCAGCTAGGTGGTGTAGTGGATAGAGCACCAGTGCAGGAGTCAGGAGGACTGAGTTCAAAATCTCACCTCAGATACTTAACACTCACTAGTTGTGTGACCTTGGGCAAGTCACTTAACCCCAATTGCCTCATCCTGGGTCACCTCCAGTCATCCTTATGAATATCTGGTCACTGGATTCAGATGGCTCTGGAGGAGAAGTGAGGCCAATGACCTGCACCGCCCTCCCTCACTCAAAAACAAAGTACAAGTCATGTCATTATGGGGCAGCTAGGTAGTGCAGTGGACAGAGCACCAATGCAGGAGTCAGGAGGACCTGAGTTTAAATCTCACCTCAGACACTTGACACTCACTAGCTGTGTGACCTTGGGCAAGTCACTTAACCTCAATTGCCTCATCCTGGGTTATCTCCAGTCATCCTGATGAATATCTGGTCATTGGATTCAGATGACTCTGGAGGAGAAGTGAGGCTCCCTCACTCAAAACAAAGTCAAGTGCAAGGCATGTCATCATTTCTCTGATGGCATGGTATTCTTCGGCAATGAAGGACGACCACACACACTAATTGTTTCTCTATCCCACTCATAGCATCAGTATTTCCAAAACTTTTCATTCCTCCTCAAGTCTCCCACAGCTCCCTCTACCATGACTCTCTCAACTGAGAACTTTGCCTCATATTTCACTGAAAACAAATGTAGGCCAATCACCTAGTTTTTTTTTCCTCCTCCTCATCTCACATCATTCAAATGTCTTCATCCACTATCTCCGCCTTCATTTCTGTCTCACTTGAAGAGGTGGCCCTTCTCCTTTTCAAGACAATGTACCCCCCCACACACATGCACAAGTGATCTCATTCCATCCTATCTTTTCCAGTAGACTTCCCCTTTTATCATTCTTCTTCTTTTACTTATATACCATCTCTCCTTATCTACTGAGTGCTTCCCCCTTACCTACAAACATACTCATATTTTCCTTATCCTCCAAAACCTTACTTAATCTGTTTGTCCCTACTAGCTACCATCCTTTATCTCTCTCTCTTTTGCAGCTAAACTCCTTGGGAAGATAATCTATGATTTGTGTCTTCACTCTCTTTCCTCTCTTCAACTCTTGGCAGTCTGACTTCTGACCTCATCTTCAATTAAATCTGCTCTCTCTCTAAGGTAACTAATGATATCTTAGCTGCCAGATCTAACAGTCTTTTCTCAGTCCTCATGACTCTTGATGTCTCTGCAGCCTTTGACACTATCAATCACCCTCTTCATTCTAAGTTGTCCTCACTCCACACCCACCTCTATCTCTTCCTATCTGGCTGATGGCTTCTTCTCTCCGTTTTGCTAAATCTTCATCCAAGTGGTTCCCACTAATTGTGAGGGTACCCTGATGCTCTGATATAGACTCCCTTCTCTCCTCCTATACTCTTTTTAACTCAAGTGAAACTGAAGATGAAAGCACTGCTGATTCAGGTCAAGTAGCCTGTTAGAAGAGTTATGTGAAATCTCTTCCAAGACTTTAAACAACATGTGGACAGCCTTGTGGAGGCCTTGCCCATGTAATTTAATCTTTCTCATCTCCCTATAGATCTGTCTATAATCACTGAGGAAAGCTCAGAGAGCTAGATGAATTCTTAAAGATTATCAGCTCCAACTTCTTCATTTTACAAATGGGGAAATTAGGACTAGAGAAAAGGGACTTGAATAAGGTCATTCTCAAGTTCCTGAAAATGAAGAGCTTTACTGAGGGTATTACCCTGGTTTCCAGGGTCTTCCATAAAGCAGTTAATCTCTGCTACTTAATCTGGGTGGCAAAGCTTAGACATGGTGCCCCAGCACCTCAGTGGCTTGACAGGAAGGTTGTAGACTGCAACCTTCCTCAGGGAGGCCTGAGGCAGCTGTGTGTTCACTTTTCCTCTTTGTTTGTTTAATGAATCACTGTTTGCATTATCTTTTATTGCATAGACTTCAGGGTCCTCTGGGCTTTCATCAAAGCCATTTTTGCCCATGCATGCTGTTTTCAAGAGTACGGAAAAACTGACTGTGGCCAGTGGGATGCTATTTAATGGATGAGAAGGCTGCCACCATGGGGTTAATCTCAGCGAGTATGATTCTTTCAGCGGAACACAACACATTTATCATCATTCTCATACCAGATTGTCTGACATTTATAATGAGTCAGCAAATGCAGGCAGACACTCCAGGCTCCTGGCTTCTACTCTCCTGGGTCTGTCCCTAGTAAGCTTAGCACCACAGAAATTCTTAATAGAAACTCTCAAAGTATGTGAATAAAAGTCCCTAAACAGGACAGACAGCCTTACTTGAGAAAAGTTAACTACAAGTAATGATGCTCTATTAGACAGCTAATCAAAAAAGTTTAAACACAAACCAGGGAGATGTGAAAGCAGATCTCTCTGGGGGAAAAAATGAACCAAGATATTAGCTCATTATGTGACCTGGGTCAAACCGCCGAGAGGAAGTGCGGGCCATGGGAAAGGATTGGGAAAGGCAATAGAGCAGAGCAGAAATGCTCTAGCTTTGGAGAAAGATTCTTTGGTCTCAAATCCTACCTCTGCCATTTGCTACCCATAACCTTGGGCATGTTACTTAAACTCTCAGGGCCTCAGTTTCCTCATCAGTAAAATGAGGGGATTAAATGGAATGACTTCTAACATTGCTGCCAGATTTCAATCTATGATCCTCTAAAGGTGGGATAATCAGGAGAGACTTCTATTCAAATTCTACTTCAGTTTCTTCAATCCCACAATCAATAAGCATTTGTTAAGCATCTACTATAAACCAAAGATGGTACTAAAACAAAATGAAATAGCCTCTGCCACAAGGAGTCTATCATTGCCTTTCCTATTGTTTTATGCAAACTTCCTAGGATGGCTATCTTTTCTCGTTCTCTCCATCTCCCATCCATTAGCTTTTTCTCATATTGTCCTCCATCCCTAATTTGGGATGTAATAATAATTAATAATAATAGATGTCATCTGTTCAAATCTGTGTTCCTTCGAGAATACACACCACGTGCCCCACAAGGCCATTCCTGACTGCCTCCTACCTCCCTACAAGGTGAAGGCTCTCTTCTTCATTACATTCCTCATAGCACTTGGTCTCCTTATCCCCAACACACAGGCACACACACACATTCACACACATTCTATATTGTTAACTACTCAAAAGCAGGGTCTGTGTCTTATTTATCTCAGCTCTGTTTCTGCCACAGGGACCTTACGTGACATATGAGCCCTTAAAATGTTGGTTGAATTATTGTTAAACTGGGTAAAGGTGGAGATTGAATCAATCACCTGATCTCACTTAAAGTAACTTCCTTGATCAAGTTAGAACATTTCTATTGACTTAATCAATCAACCAAACTTGGGGGGTAGGGGAGGTATCCTACATTCATATGGAGTAGAGAAAAAAAATTGCACCATAAAAGGTTCCGGACATGCAAAGACCAAAAACTATTTAAAAATCAAATGTGTAGTGAATCGGAGGTGTTTTGGCAGCTCTTATTGCATCCTATAACTTCACTGTAGCCTTGGTTCTGAACACAAATCATGTGCACTTTGCCCTGTGCATATCCTCAGACCACATAATGCCAAGGATCATTGCTGAAATGCAAAAAGGGGTCTCAAGTGGAAAAGTTTTCTTAACTTAGCCCTGTCCTTAATTAATTTTGAAAGAGTGAATGCCATTGATGAAATGAAATGATACTAAACACATACATACATATGTATACTTACATATACATATAGAATACAACTTTCTGTATGTATGTACATGTGTGCATATATGTATATGTATGTTTGTATACATACATATATGTATACACACATATACCCCAGCTTTTTTGGGGGGAGGGTTATGTTTTGTGCCAATTTTTCTTATCTATCACTATAGTAAATAGCTGTTCTAAAAAGCTAGTTAAGTCTAAGTGGATAATTGATATCAACTGATAACCAGTGGGAATTCAAAAACAATAGTACTAGAAAAATCACCCCCCTCCGTACCTAGGGATGGTCTCAAGGAGCAGCTACCATTTCTTTCCTCAGGATTCTTGGGGGTAACCCAGAAGTATTAGGAGGAGAATAGCCCCAGAGTATGATCTGAAATTGAACTGGGCAGAAGTAAACTGAATTCATTGACCACATCTTTCATGTAAGAATGAGGGGTAGAGGGGACTCTTCTTTAGGGAATGAGGACAGGAATAGGAAATGAGTGGAAGGTGGAAGTTATAGGGAGGTATGTTATAGTTCAAAATGAGGCTTTCTAAAACTTGGAGAATTCCAAAAACTTAAGGGGCTACCTCATAAATTGCTGAGCTTCTCCTCCCCCAAAGTATGCTCAAGTGGAGGATCACCTGACAGAGATGGTGTTGAGGAGTTGCCAGTAAGGGTAAGAAGACTTCCCCCCAAATACTTTCCAATTATAAAATAATATAATTATATGATTGAAAGGAATTTCTCATATCTCCATTAGGGAATCTAGCAGACTATCAAGGTTCCAGGAAGGATTCTTGGGGCAATAAATGCTAATTCTTGATGAAAATTACTTTCATAAATTTCACTGGGAAAATGTTAAAGGGATATAGTATAAACTTGGTTTTGGGCTGATAAAAGAGGGGAGAATGAATTCATTATTGTGAGGTTCATGAAGAAAGAGCCATTTGCACTTAAGAACACAAGGAAAATATTAACTACAAACACTTATTTACCCTGAGGAAAGCCCTATAGAATTAGAACCAGCTGAGGGCACTGCGGATTTTTAGCCTAGAGAAGAGAAAATCAGGATTTATATCATACCTGTCTTAAAGTATTTGAAGAGCTTTCAGGTGTCAGTTATCAGTCTAAAAGGGATTAAACTCATTTTGCCTCACCCCCAGGGAGCCAAACTAGGAACCATGGCTGGAGGAGGCAAAAAGGTAAATTTAGACAGAAATTCAGGAAAAATTTCCCAATATGAACTGTCCAAAAGTAGAATGGCCTTTTAAAGGTCTTCAAGGCAAGGCTGGGTTATGACTTGTGGAGGGAGTTTTTGGTCTGATATAAATTGGAGCAGATAACATCTGAAGTTATTTCCCAATTCTGTAATTTTATTATTGTCAGACCAAAAATGATGAAAAATAAAATATGCTAAAATCTCAAAAAATTTCTTGAAATCTAATCGGCAAAACATGTACACATTAAAACAATTAATATTGTGGTAGGGTCATTTTGATAGACCCTACTTCTGAAGGGCAGGAAGTTTTTCAAGGCAATGATCAAGTAAGGTGATTGCTCTCAACATCAAAGCATCAGCTTTGGGCAGAGGGACTCCCAAGTGGGACCCCTACCTTCTAACAGAAGCCAGCCTGAGTTAGGCCCTCCCCAGAGAGCATGTCCTCCATCCTTGCTTTTCCTTCATCAAAATTGGTGGTAATCTGGTCTACAAAAGAGAGATTCCTAATTGAGGTGGTTTTGTTCTAGCTAGATAGCTAGATGTATCTGGGTCTCATAAAGCAACTAGCATTCTTCCAGTGTCAGAGATGATCAGCTTCACAGGAAGGCCAGTCCACTTTCCCTTTTCCTGTTGCTCAGACATGTCCAACATTTGGGGTTTTCTTAGCAAAGATACTGGAGTGATTTGACATTTCCTTCTCCAGATCAAAGATGAGGAACTGAAGCTAAAAAGTCCCAGGATCACACAGCTAGTAAATCTCTGAGGCCAGATCTGAACTCAGGAAGATGAGTCTTCAGGGCTGGCACTCTATCCACTATACTACCTAGCTGCCATTTTCCCTAGTTTCACATTAATCCTTTCAGTTGAGGATTACTCTTGTGTCTTTCTCTCTGCCAACTCATGCATGCACACGTGTGTGGGCACACACACACACACACACACACACATTGATGAAGTAATAGGGAGGAACCAAAAACTATTAACCCACCTCCTCAGTAATATGTCCACTAATCGAGACTGCCTTGCCTTTGCCAGGGGAGGTCCAAATGACATACTGTCAGGTCAATTAGAAGGAAGATAAAGTTAGGTTTATAAAGCCCTGTCAGCCCTCACTCTCACTCTTTTGGCACAAAGGAAGTGATCTAGAGACCCTTTTATGAACAGATTCAGTCCCCTATCGCTAAAAAATATCAACAATATATCATAAGCTAGAGGATGATGGGGATAAAGGAGATGTCTAAAAGGACTAAATCTTCTAGGAAAAATTGGAAAGCGGAAGAGCAAACATTTTCATTTGGGAGGCAAGGATCAAAAAAGGCTTCAAGAAGGAAGTATCACTTGAGATCAGCCTTAGAGGGAAAAAAAGCATGTCAACAGATAAAGAGGAGGAAACAGGGTACTTTGGGTATGATAATTTTCCTCATATCTTAACACCTTACAAACACAACTATTTTACCTTGTGGTATTTTTTCGTTGGTGTTCAATACATGTATGTTGCATGAATAATGAATGTGTTCCAAAACTGGACAAAAGAAACAGAAAAATACATAAAACTAGCTTTTGCTAAAAAGGTTGCATCTTCAGATCCTTCCCTAGCAACCCACCACTTTTCAGGACAACCTTTGCAGCTATATTGGCTGCAAATTCCATTAGCCTCTGGAAGCATTAAAAGTATCATTGAAGTCAAACCAGCCTCCTGCTGTCTACTCACCTGTTATTGGATAAATAGACCTTCAGACCCCTGTTATCTAGATGCCAGATGGATTATAAGCCCAGAGAAACAGGTCATTAATTATGGAAGGGCTCTTAGACATCATCAAGTTCAACCCTCCATTTTTATAGAGGAGGAAATTGAGTCCCAGAGAGGTGAAGCATTTGTCCAAAGTCACAAGTAATAAAAAGAATGCCCAGGCACAGAATAAAAGACATTTTCAGAAATAGTCTCTGTGTTGATTTGATTTTGACCATACTCAGTTGTTATAAGGGGTGAAATCATGAGATTATAGATATAAAAGTAGAAGAAAACTAAAAGTTCACACAGTCTGGCCCATTCATTTTATGGAGGAGGAAAAACTGAAGCCCAGGGAGGTAATGACTTGTTCAAGATTAAGCCTCAGAGTGGGGACTCATGGTGGGGAAGGGGACATTTTGACTAATAGAAAGGGGGGGAAAAACAAGCAAATAAAGAAAAGAATGTAATGAAACATTATTATTATATTTTTTGAATTACACAGAAGGGGGCAGAAGGAACCTCCCAGAAGGGATAATCAGGGCAAGCTGGCTACTATCATGACAGTCTTCCCTCCCAGAATGATTTTTTTTTACTAGGTTAAGGAGGCCATTCTCTGCCTCATTTCTTAAGCCTTAATTGCTGAATGGGCATTGCCTCAGTCCAGCTGAGACCTGGCAAAGACCTTAGCTTCAAAAGGCGAGGTCTCCCCTTGTGTTCTGGGGCCATCTCCAGTTGTCCTGATCCATATCTAGTCACTGGCCCTCAGTCCTCATGATTCTTGATCTCTTTGCAGCCTTCAACACCCTCTTCCTCTTGATACTCTTTCCTTTCTAGATTTCCCTGAAATTGCTCTCCTGCTTCTCTTCCTACTAGTCTCATGACTACTTCTCAGTCTGCTTTCCTGGATCTTCATCAAGGCAACACTCACTTAAGTGTAGTGTCACCCAAGGCTAGACCTTGGGCCCTCTTCTCTTTTGGTCTGATTCTATTTCACTTGGTCATCTCGTCAGTATCCATGGTTTCAATTATCATCTCTATGCAGACAATTTTCCTGTCTTTTTATCCAGGTCTAATCTTTCAAAATCCTGACTATCTGTCTCAATCTCCAATTTCTTATTAGACATCTCAAACTGAATATTCCGTAGATATCTTAAACTAAAAAATATTCAAAACTGAACCCATTTTCTCCCTCCTCCCTAAAAAAAGAATTCCCTTCTTGGGAACTTCCCTATTGCTATTATGGGCACCACTATCCTCCCAGTCAACTAGGCTCAAAGCCTAGATGTCATCCTCAACTCCTCACTGTTCTCTCTCACTCTCCATTTCCAATTTGTTACAAAGTCCTATCAGTTCTACTTTCCAATATCTCTCATATATGCCTCCTTCTTTCCTCTGATATTACTACCACTAGTTACAGGTAATTATCGCCTCACACCCAGACTATTACAATGGCCTGTTGGTTGATTTTCCAACTCCAGTGGATCCTCCACTCATCTGCCAAATAGATCTTCCTGAAGCACAGGTCTGACCGTGTCTCACACACACAGTTTCAATAAACTCCAAAGGCTACTTATTAAATGATTAAATATGAAATCATTTGTTTGGCTTTTAAAAGTCCTTTATAACCTGGTTCTCTCCTACTTTTCTAAACTTCTTATGCCCTATTCCCTCACATATGCTCCATGATCTAATCACACTGTTTTCCTTACTATTTCTCAAATGAAACACTCCATCTCCAAACACTCCACTCATGTTCAATGACTGCTCTCCATGGGAATTCTTTTCTTCATTGGAAGAATTCTTTCCTAGAATATTCACCTAGCTTTTTTCCCAAATGTTTCTCTCTCTATCCAAATCATGAGGTTACCAGAAAGATGAATGTCTGACAGGATCTCTTTTTTTCTACCTTTACATATTTATCAAAGATTTAGGGACAAATTAATCATTCAGTTACTAGCAGGACTCCACTTTTTCTGCATTTGGTGCTGTGTGGGCAAATTGGCTGGAATACTTCAAGTGACCACATTTTTATTATTGTGGATCAGATATGCCAAACTTCCAGCAGCTAGCATCTCACAAAACTCCTTAGTGTACCCTAAACCAAATAAAAATACAATTGGGAAATGTCTAACAAAATACAGTGCAACCTAGAAAATATTGATTCGTTGTTTTTTAAGTCAATATGATGCCAAGGATCCATTTCTATGTGAATTTGGCACCATTGGTATGGATAATCCATCCACCAACACAGATGGCCCTCTATCCTGGTAGTAGTTAATATCATTATCATCCTCTAGGTGATCCCATACCATCCCATATCACATCCATCCACCCCAGACATCTTGCCATCTGTCCTGGCACTATCTATTGACATAGTATCTACTCTTCATGCCTGCTTTTTACTTCCTCCTCTGGAAGCAATAATTGGATCAATAGTTACCATTGCTTCTGGAAAGGGTGTGATAATTGACTGCCCCATGGCTCAATTTCCCTAAATGTGTTGTATATCTCTATTAAAATGCAAATTCATTGAGAGCAAGAACTGTCTTACTTGTGTAAGTAAGCGAAGCGCCTATCACACTGTATATGATTAGTATCATTTTCCTATTTACTCATTCATTTATCCATCATCATCTTCAGAATTGATATATACAAAGTACTTTACAATTTTCTGAATGCTTTTCATAGATATCTAATCTGATTGTCTAGGCAACTCTGTAGATGAGGAAACGGAGTCTTAGGAGGACAGAAGAGACTTGCACAGGGGGACAATGTTAGTAAATGTTTGAAGTGAGTAACTCAGGTAACTAACATTTTAATGCCATTTTAAAATTTTCAAAGTGCTTGAGTTATTAATATTTCATTTGGGTCTCACAGTAGACCTATGAGGTTTTTTTGTTCGCTCATTTATTTTTGTTTCCGTATTGCTTTGTCTAGATCTGGAGTTTCATCATGTAGGCAATTGCCAGCGTGGGAACTCTGATATATCTATCAGATGATATATAATTTATACTTTGAGTTTGTTGCCTGGTATGCTGAGATGTTGTGACTCACACAACCAGTGTGTACTTAATGCGTTATTAGACCTATTTTAAAGAACAGAAAACTAAGGTTCAAAGAGTGACTTGCCTAAAGACATATACCCAGTAACTGTCAGAGCTAAAAAACGAACTCAGATGTGCCTGATTTCCAATCTGCTCTATGTCCCTGAATTTGAGTGTTGTTGCTAAGTCATTTGTCAGTCATGTGTGACTACTCTCTGTCACCTCATTTGGGGTTTTCTTGGCAGAGATACTGGAGTCATTTGCCATTTCCTGCTCCAGCTCATTTGATAGGTGAGGAACTGAGGCAAACAGGGTTAAATGACTTGCCTAGGGTCACACAGCTAGTAAATGTCTGAGACCACATACGAATGTATAATAATGAGTCTTTCTTGTTCCAAGCACAGTGCTATAAAAGTGCCACCTATTTGCCCTGTGAGTACTTCTGACCAAAAAAAAAAACAATTCTGGAGATGGTCTTTACCACACATATCTAATTCTTTTTTTTTTCTTTTTATTTTAGAAAAATACTCTACTTAATAAGGAAAGAAAAAGAAACATTATAAACTTAAATATTAAATTTAAATATGAAATATGAAAAGAAAAAACATGTTAAGTGCAAAGTAGAACATAGCAGAGGACTCAAAATATTATAATAATTATATCATTTCTGTAATACAGTACATTATATTGAAAACTGTCCATTTTTTCTTTGGTTCCTTGCAGGTTTTCTTTTGTTCTCTGCTATACACTTTTTACTTTGTTCTTTTTTTCCCCTTCCTTCTCACTACCCACCACCCCAAGGCTACAATTAAGCATATCTTTCTATCTATCTATCTGTCTATCTATCTATCTATCTATCTATCTAAATATCTGTATATACACACACATATATGTATATGAAAGTATATGTCTATATGTATGTGTGTTTACATGTATATATGTATATATACATACACATATATACACATACACATATATATGTATATATAGACATATGCTTTCCCTAAGAGATTCTATTCCCAATCTTTTTTTTTATGTTTTTGCATATCTTTTTTCTATCTCTCTTAACTCCTCTACTTTACTTCTACCTGTTACCTTCCCCTAGTATTACTTAACCTACACCCACTCTAGCAATCTCTCCCTTATCCACCCATTTCCCTAAATCTATACACCCTTTTGATCTATTTTCTCATCCTCCCTTCTAAAGATGCCTCCTTTATCCTCTCCTCCCTCTCTATCCTGTTAGAGCTTTATTTCTTTTTAAACTTAGAAGACTTTTATACATCTATCAAGATTTTTTTTATCAGAATTTTTGGGTGGTCCAATTATTCTTGTTTTCTATATCCATTCTCTAGATATGTTGTTTTTCTTATGAGATATTTCATATTCTCTTCTAATTTGTTATTCTTTATATTTTTTTTTTTAATTTCTCCATTTCTTATAACTTCTCTGGCTTCCCCTTGCCCAATTCTAAGTTTCAAGAGGGAATTTTATTCCTTAAGATTCTGGATCTCCTTTTCTAGTTGATTGACTTTCTTGTCATAATATTTTTTTTTCTTGTATTATTCATATTTTTCTTTTTTAATTTTTCCTCAATTTCTCTTATTGGACTTTTTAAGTCTTTTTTAAGTTCTTCAATAAATGCTTTATGAGCAGGTGACCATTTGACATTACTCTTTGGGGTAGAAGAAGATTTCTTTACTTCAGTATCCTTCTCTGAAAATAAACCCATCTTCTTTATTCCCATAGTAGCTCTTTATGGTTGGATTCTTTCTCCTTTGCCTGTGCATTTTTTGGTAGTCATTTAGTTTTTATAATTGCCTCTATTCCTAGGGTATGCAGGATGGTGCCTCTGGCCTTTGATCCTCTTCAGTTATTCTTCTGTTCTTGAACTCAAACCAAGATCTTCCCCTATAAGTGCCTACAGCCAGCAGTTAACATGTGTTGTTTCCTTTTCACCCCTATTACTCTCTGCAACACAGCTGGGTCTGGCTTTCTTTCTTAGCACAGGTTCCCTAGATCTTCTCCAAGTCAGGCACACAATACCCTTCACTGTTCCAGAGCAGGGGGCATTAAAGTATTGGTGGCTGCAGGTAGAGGCAGCCTCCCAACCCAGCTAACCACAAGGGATGTTCATCATTTTTTATAGCACAATTAAATTCCATTGCAATCCTATACCACAGCTTGTTTAACCATTCCCCAATTGATGGGCATCATTTTGATGTCCAAATCTTAGCCACCACAAAAAGAGCTACTATAAATATTTTCATACAAATAGGTCCTATTCCCTTTTCTTGAATGTCTTTGGGTTGTAGAACTAGCAGTAGTGTTGCTGGATCAAAAGGTGTGCACAGTTTTATAGTCCTTTGGGCATAGTTCCAAATTGCTCTCCAGAATGTTTGGATCAGTTCACAACTCTACCAGCATTGCATTAGTGTCACAGTTTTCTCAACATCCAATATTTTCCTTTTTTGTTATATTGGCCCCTCTGATGGGTGTGAGGTACCTCAGAGTTGTTTTAATACGCATGTGTCTGGTCCGCAGTGCACAGAGCATTTCTTCTCCCTCTATACTATTTCACTTTCTGACATTGAGATGATGAGGGTCTGTATCCAGGTAGTAAAAATGTCAAAGGGAAGAAGAGAACATGTACTAGACTACCATGTTACCAAGACAAAAATAACAACTAATTGGATATGGGTATGGGAGAAGGGTTGAGAAACAATGAAAAGTTGAGGATGATGCCTAGATTGTGAGCCTGGGGCATTGTGTGGGTGGTGGTACCCTAGACAGTAATAGGGAGGTTAGGAAGAAGGGAGGATTTTGGGGGAAAGATAATGAGTTCAGTTTCAGACATGCTGATTTTAAGATGTCTATGGAACATCCAGTTCAAGATACTTGATAGGCAGACAGTTGAAGATGTGAGTCTGGAGGGCTGGGCAAGTAGATCTGAGAATAGATCTGCATAGAGATGATAATTGAATCCATGGGAGCTGATCAGATCATTAAGTGAAACTGTACAGAAGGAGAAGAGAGCCCAGGATAGAGTCCTCAGGGACTATCATAATAAATGTAACATTGATTATGATCCAGCAAAGACAAGAGAAGAAGTCAGACATACAGGAAGAGAATGAGGAGAGAACAGGGTCAGGAAAACCTAGAAAGAATGACTGTGATTGACAGTATCAAAGGCTGAAGGGGTCAGAGGGATGCAGATGAATTAAATATCATTAGATTCAGCAATTAAAGAGATCATTAGTAACTCTGCACAGTTTTCTTATCAATTCTGGGTCACTCCCATACCCAATAAGACACTAGAGGAAAATGTATGTATTATGAGCAAGTTATGTGTGGGAGGATGAAGAAAGTAAAATATACATCTCCTGCCAAAGAGAAGCTTGTGTTAAAAATTGGATCTTTCTCTGGTCTCCATGTTCACTCCCAACCCTTCCAGTTAGTACAGTGAGTATAAGTAGCCAATACAGTAAGTATTGTAAGTATATACAATAAATAACCAATACAAAGTAACAATAACTGGAAGTGAGTTTGCTGAGTAGAATCTTGAAGTCACTTACAGATGGCCCCACAGATTAAGGAAGGATAATAGTACTTGAAAACTGTCTCATAATTTAACTAAAAACCACATTCTGTGACTATATACTACATCAGAGGAAGCCAGCTAGGCTGGCCTGCTAACTGCCTATGGTCTGTAAGTCTCCGATAAACTCCAGACATCCTTGGTAAGACCTACAGAACACCAGATTCCAATAACTTTGAGATGATGTGGATATAGATATGAGTAAGTCTGTCCCCCACCAAAGCCCTATAAAAATAAGACCCTTCACTCTTAAACTCCTCCCCAAGCACTTCTCCATCTCCTATGGATTCATGCTGCCCAAGTGCCCCCAACTCTAATCCATGGTTATGTAAAGAACTTGCTGTGCCTCTCCTCCTTCCCATTCTCTCTCTCATGCTGCCTGCCTTCCTCCACTACTACCTCCCACCCCTATGCCATCTGCTTCTGTACCCCTGCACCATGTGCCTCTGTACTTTCTGTGCCTTATTAAAATATGGTTGGAACATTACTCTCTATTTCCTGCGATCATAGTCTTTCCCAGTGAGTATCCAAAGAACTGATTATGCCTGACCCAACTCAAATCAAAGGCATCCCTTCGTAGTCCCGTTCCCTTAGCTGCAATTAATAATTTCATAAATTCACTAGCAATTTGAGGTAGTTAGGTGGTTCAATGAACCCAGAAAGCTTAATTTATTTGGTCAGAATCACATAATGTGTTAGTGACAGGGTCAGGGTTAGCATTTTGAGTCCCAACAACTGGTTTGATTGTTTCTTCACTACACCATGAGTTTAGAAGAAGCAGAAGCGCCTGGGATTGGGGTTGTCAAGCATCTTTCTAAGGAAATTTATGCCTCCAGGTGAATTTCAAAGAATGAACAAGAACCACTCCACCACTCGGGAATAAAACTTATTTCAGAAGTAGACATAAAATTTGGAAGCAGAGACTCACAGGCAATCCAGAGTTGAGGGATTCATTCAGAATTTGCCAACTGGCAGGAGTGAGCGATGGGGGAGGGACAAATTTTGATCACAATGAAGATTTCTCAGTTGCTAATGGCTTTCCCCCAGCTCAAAGTCAAACACATTTATTGGGATACTTCTGGTCTGAAAAGCATTTTCATTATCCGCTTCTTCCTCAGAGCCATGGAAAGCAAAGATATTGTAAGAGAGATGTGGCTGATATATTCAATAATAAAACACAAGAGCACCTGCTATGAAGCTGGTTTGAGATTACAAGGAGAAGAGCTGTCTTTCCGTGTTAGAGTCAGAGAGAAACATCATTCATCACTACATATGAAGGTGGTGATTTGAACTAGGAAAATGGATAAAGGAAAACTGAGCCGCATAACTGAACCAGTGAGACAGACTATAAATTCCTCAGAGAGAAGAGACTATATCTTATGCTTCTCTTGTTAGCCACCTTTTTTAAAAAAGTTAAAGATGTACATGACATAATGTCTTGTACAACATAGGTACTCAGGTAGCATCTATTGCATGGAATAAGTGAATCCATGAACCATATGCTTCAGCAAGGCTGATCTTTATACTCCCTCCTCCATCCCTTCAAGCATAACTTTATTCCTTTCCTTCTAGCCAAAATCCCAAACCCATCTTTTCAGCCCCAACTCACATAGCAGTTCTTCCATAAAGGTTTCTTGTATTAGAGTTATAGATTCAGACCTGAACAGGAACCTTGAGGTCATGTGGTCCAATGACCTCATTTTGTAAATGAGGAAAATGATGACCAGAGATATTAAATGACTTGCTTAAGACCACAAAGAGGCATAATTTGAATCCAGGCCTTCTTACTCTATATCTAGTCCTCTTTCACCTGTACCAACATTTCTCTTTATTCTACCCAACAATCCCTCTCTTCTTTATATTTTCATAAAAACTTCCCAACATCAAATATCATATTTCTTTCTGATGGCTTCATATATGTAAATCTTACCTCACTATCAAGATTATAAGATCCATGAGGACCTATACTTCCTTTACAATTCCTTTATATCCCAATGAATTCATTTTTAAGAACAGAATTTTAAAGCTGAGAGTTTTACTGAGGGAAAATGATAAAGAAGTTTTTTCATTTTTTACATGAGGAAATGAAGTGAAAGAAAAGGGAAGTAAAAACATCATTTACATAGTTAGTTGTATAGACAGGTCTCCCAGTTCTGCACCTGATGGAAAGATATGAGACTCTTTTGACAATGTTTTTCTCCCCTTGTTCTTTAATTCCTTGGAGAAAATTATGGGAGAAATGTTAATGGTTATTGGGCACTCAAGCACAAATGGCATACCCTAAGGAGGTCCTGTAAATATGCCCCCTTTTCCTCTTCATATTCATATTCAACATAAACAAGTCACATTTAACCTGAGTGTACCCAGGGCTAAAGCTAGAGCAAGGTGACTGGAACTTTCTTTCCCTCAGGTCATCAGTATGTCTACTCAGGATTGACCTCCTCCAGGATTATACCCAACTGCAGGAAATGCCATCTTCCCACCCTCTTATTCTTGGGCTTTTCAGACATGCCTATTGAGCTTTAACCAAAGACAATTCCTTCCTTGTGCCACTAATTTTCTTAAGATGTAACCATTTACAGCTAGGTCATGTTTCCATTTGGAGTTTATACTGGCACATTATATAAAGCATTAGTCTAAGCCTAATTTCTCCCAGACTGCCATCCAGTTTTCCAAGCACTTTTTGTTAAGAAGTCCTTCCCTTAGTAAGTGGTATCTTTGGATTTCTCAAACATTATGCTACCGTGTCTGTTTATTTCTTCATGCTTTGTACAAAATCCACTATTATTTCTCTCTCTCTCTCTCTCTCTCTCTCTCTCTCTCTCTCTCTCTCTCTCTCTCTCTCTCTCACTCTGTGTGTGTGTCTCTCTCTCTCCTACCAAACAATTTTACTGATTATTATTTTGTAGAATTGTTTGAGATCTGATAGACGCTTTGTTCTCATTTTTTTCTATTTTTTCCCTTTTGTTACTCCATACAAACACATGAATTTCATTATATTTTTTTCTAGTACGGTAAAATATCCTTTGGGGAGTTTGATTGGTAAAGCAATGAATAAGCAAATTAATTTAAATAGTATTATCATTTTTATTATATTGGCTTGACCAGCCAATGAGCACGTAATGATTTTTATGTGCATTTCTGCAAACAATGTTTTATACTTATAGTCCTTACATTTATCATGGAAGAAATATGCCCAAATACTTTCTCCAGATATTTTGAATAAAATTTCTCTTTCTAGCTTGTATTGCTGAGTTTTATTGGTTGTATTTAAGAATGCTGATGATTTAGATGGATTTACCTTATATCCTGCAACTTTGCCTAAGCTATTATTTCTATTCATTTCAATGGACTTTCTCAGGTTCTCTAAGTACACCATAAAATCACCTACCTTTTTTCTTATACTTATTTCCTAAATTTCTTTTTCTTGTCTTATTGCTATAGCTAGCAATTCTAACACTTCATTAAGTGACACTGGTGATAATACCTGTCTTTGTTTTAATCCTAATTTTATTGGAAACGCCCCTAATTTTTCTCCATTACATATAATATTTTTTGATATTTAGATGAAGAATATTTACCAGATAAAATTTTCCTCTATTATCATATTTCCCTTTCATCTTTTCCCCAGGATTATGGCTTTTACCTAACATGGATATCCTCTGTATCTTCCCTAATGCTCTCCCCCAACTTTACCCTACATGCCAGAATTCCTAATTAAGAACCATGACAACAATTTAGCTCCACTTCAGTGTCATTTTTATAACAATCTTATAAAGATCTTCACACTTCCTGAAATACCAATTAGGAGAAGTACTGTGTTAAAAAGATTACCACCCACTAGTATCTTTTAATTACTATTCAACACTATGGTTTTCATTAAATTGACAAAAAAGAAGATTCACCGGTCCATTATTAAGAGACCACACCATCCCTAGAAGGCTAGTTATCTCTATTAGCAAAGGAAAAAAAAAATTTAAAAGGTTCTATTTTCCCCAATGATGCCATGGGTTTTAATGGATGGGGTGGTAGACTTATAAACAGGAACTCCTGGGTACAGTCTGGGTTCTGGCACTTAGTTATATAATATGGAAAAGTATTTGCTGTCCCTGAGTCTCAGTTTCTTCCTCTCAAAGAAATGAGGATGATAATACCTGTAGTATCTATCCCAAAAGGCTGTTGTGAGAGATAAGTGAGATGATGTATGTGAAAAAAACTTTTCAGATCTTAAAATGCAAGATAAATGCCAGCTATAATAGCTAATAGCTATTATCACTACCACTACCACCACATCTGTCATCATCATCTATTGAAGCATCCAAAAAAAAATGCCCCAAATGACAATTTAGAAGTTACACTACAGAAGCAATGTTCTCTAGTAGATAAGGTATTAGAAGGGGAGATGGGAGATTAAGGTTCTTGTTCTTTCCCTCTGATTAATCACCTGTGCAATACCAAACAAGTCACTCCCCCTTCTGTAGAACTGTTCCCTCCAAACTAACATAAGGAGGCAGAACTACATGATCTCAACAGTCCCTTCTAACACTGACATTCTATGCTTACGCAACCTTGATTTTATCTGGAAGAATTTTTATTGGTCTTTGGGAGTAACCACCAAAATTCAGTTGAAAGGTAATGATGGAGAGGAATCAAAGCACCTTATATACATTTCCAAAGAAAGCTATTTAAAAAGAATTCCCAATAATTGGACGTGGTTCAAGGAACCAACATGGTTACTTTTAAATTCTTATTCTCCTTTTTCTATGTTGAAAAAATGCCATGCAAGGCTGACCCTTTCAGACAATATGACTTTCTGAGGAGCCCTCTGAGTCCTTCTGTGTGTAATGGATTCTTGAGCAATACCTTTGAAAAAACGGGAGGAAAAGTGAAGAAAAGGGAATTTGTCAATTGTTTCTATCCAAAATTGCAAGAAAAGGATGCATCTGGAATGATAATGACCTCTCCTTAAGAATTCTGGGTAATGTTGGAATAAATATATTGGCTACCTTGAAGGAGTACAGTAATAGCAAGGATCTGATTCAAATATATTGCAAGTCTTCCATGAATAGTGCCCTCGATCTTGCTTGACTTGATCTGAGAGTTATTTTTACCAGAGGGTCACTGTGACTATTAAATTTTACCTCTTGAATAGAGACTCTCCAGGCTGTGTTGAGAGAGAAACTGGCACAGAAGTGTTATGGGCAGTGTTGGCCTCATTTCAGATTTAAAAAAAAATGTAACCAACTAAAACATCAGGTTATGAAATAAGCATGATTTGCACAATGATATCAGAATGTTAGTGTTGTAAGGAACTTAGAGGTCACCCTGTCTAGAACCTACCTAATAAAATTTCCTCCATCATGCTGTATAAACCTGGGGAGAGCAGTAAAGACTAATTTTATCACCCAGGTCAGTGGTAGAATGGTGTGGTGGATAGAAAGCTAGACTTTGAATTCAGAAGATCTGAGTTTGAATCATTGATTCTTGGGAAGTCAGTTAACCACTCGGGGCCTTAATTTCTTCATCTATAAAATGAGAAGTTGTTCTTGGTGACTTCTGAGGTCCCTTCCATCTTTAATTTTAAGACACTATGAACTTCTGTCTAAGGCAAGAACTGACTAGAGCAAATGAGTCCTCAAATCAACATTGTAATTTATGATATGAAACTAACATCCAAAGATACATTCAGTAGGGACAGAGAGATTGGTTACTGTAATTGTTTAGGGGATCAATCTCAGAGTTAGAAAGGACCTCAGGAGTCATCTGGTCCAATCTAGAGCATTACTCTTTCCATTCAGCATAGGACAAGATTCCCTTCTATGCCACCTACAAGTGGGAGGGAAACATCCAGATTAGTACTTGTCCTAAGTAGAGAGGGGAAAGGGAGAAAAGGGGGTAAAACTAACTAAGGAAGGAGATTTGAGAGAAAAAGTCATCTGAAAGGAATAAGGAAAGGGAGAAGAGGTGGAGGTATAGTTCTGAGTTATTATTCTTCCCAATATGCTACAATTCCACACTACTTGGTGACCTCAGTCCCTCAGAGGTACCACTCCTGATCCTACTCAGCTGCACATCCCTGCATGAGCCCTAGGATAACTCAACTCAGGCTACCTCAATGATTGGCTCCCTACTTGGAATATTCCCAAATCAGTTGCCTGATACCCTGGAGATTATACATATATGTATGTATTACATTATATTATATTACATTACATTATACTATATTATGCATGTATATATATATATATATAAAGTCATTCCCAATGATTACAATACTTCCATACCATCAAACCCAGTTCATCCTAGTTGATTTTGATATCTCAGTTCAAATTATACAAATCATGTCCTCTATTGCCTTGTTTTCATAACCTACAACCCAATAACCTCCAATATTCCATTCAAGACATAACCACTTCTGTTTCCTCTGAAATGCCTGCTCCACAGGCACCAAATTTCTGCTCACTTGAAACATTTCCTTTCTTTCTCTATCTTCTTATACTCAGTAAGATCTGGTTCCCTTATGAACCAGCGATTTCCAGTACTGACTCCACTTTCACTTATATCCCTTGATATCCCTTGGTCAGGATAGGTTAGTCAAAATACTCATTTCTCTTTTTTGCCACTGCCAGGCTTTCCCTCTACCACTATCACTATAAGCTCTGCTTCTTCTAGATTCCTGCAAACCATATTTATAAACTAATCAAGATTCTGTTAGCCATTATCTAACATCTAGGAAATTCTCCTTTCCTCGTTACCTAGTCGACAGTCTTTCCTCCCCAAAATCCTGCCCTTATACTAGAATACATTGAAATTAACGGATATTCTCTCAAGCACCCTAACTTTCTAGATCTTGTACTTATTCACTTCCTATGACCTATTCTTTATCCTATCCCATCTCAAAATACAAAGATAGTCATACTTTTGATCTTACCATAAGCCACAAATGTTCCAGTTCCATGTTTATAAACTCTGAAATTCCTTTATCTGATCATATCCTTTCATCTTTCCCTCTGTCTTACAACCTCAACCTTATTCTTCATCCTCATTGGTCCTTCTCCTTATTCTACTTCACAGGCCAATGGATGCCTGCATTGGTTACCCTCTCCAATATCAACTGCTTGGTGAACCAGTTTGATTCTACATTATCCTCTTTTGTTGAATCCTTTGCCCCTTTACTCTATCAAAGATCTTGTCCTGACCAGAACCAACCTTGGATTGCTCCCACCATCTACTGCCTTGAGGATTCATGTACTGCTGAATAGAGATAAGGAATATCACAAAACCATGCTGACTAGGTCCATGACAAATTTTTGTTGCATAAGCTCAGTTGGTCCCTCACTTTGATGAGTAAAACTTTTTATACCTCTCTAATTGATTTATCCTAATCACCACAACAACTTTTCCAAATCTTTTCATCCCCATCCAAAACTTCCATGGCATTTCCTCCATAGCCTCTCCACTGAGAACCTTGCCTCATATTTCATTGAAGAAAGAATTGAAGCCATTAACATAAAGAAACCTCATCTCTCCTCTTCATCTTGCATCACTCAGATGTCTTCCACCACTACCTCCTCCTTCACTGTTATCTTACCATCAAGAGGTGGTACTTCTCCTGGCCCAAGTAAACCTCTCTATGTACACAAATGATCTCATTGCACCCTCTCTTCTCCAGCAGATTGCCTCTGCCCCTATCATTCTTACCTCCCATTAATCTTGAATCTCTTGTTCTCTACTGGCTCCTTTCTTACTGCCTAAAAACACACATGTGTCCCCTTGTATCCTGAAAAAAATCCTCAATCTTTCTGTCCATTCAGATAGCAATTATCCTATATCTTTCCTCCTTTTTATGGCAAAATTCTTTGAGAAAGCTATCTATATTTGGTGCCTTTTTTCTAACTTTCTTCTTAACTCTTTGCAATCTGGCTTGTGACCACACCATTCAACTAAAACTACTCTCTCCAGTTGCCAATGATCTCTCTCAAAATGTTTATTTAATATTTCATTTTCCCCAATTGCATGTCAAAATTTTTTAACATTTAAAATAATTTGAATTCCAAATTCTCTCCACTCTTTTCCTCCTCTCACCCCTCACTGACACAGCAAGTAATTTAACATAAGTAATACATGTGCAGTCATACAAAACATATTTTCAGATTAGTCACATTGTGGAAGAAAACTGAATTGAATGTCCATTTTTTCCCCTGAAGGATTATACTTAGTTTTTTCTGGGCAGATGATTTTTGGTTTTAATCCTAACTCCTCAGACCTCTGGAATATCATATTCTAAGCCTTTTGATCCCTTAATATAGAAGCTGCTAGATCTTGTGTCATCCTAATTGCATTTCCACAATACTCAAATTGCTTCTTTCTGACTACTTAAAATAATTTCTCTTTGACCTGGAAATTCTGGAATTTGGCTACAATATTCTTAGGAGGTTTTCTTTTGGGATCTCTTTCAGAAGGTGATCAGTGGATTCTTTCAACACCTGTTTTACCCTCTGATTCTACAATATCAGGGCAGTTTTCCTGGATAATTCCTTGAAAGATGATGTCTAGGCTCTTTTATTTGGTCATGGCGTTCAGGTAGTCCCGTAATTTTAAATTATCTCTCCTGGATCTATTTTCCAGGTTATTGGTTGTTTCCAAAGAGATATTTGATATGGTCTTCTATTTTTCATTCTTTTGTTTCTGTTTTATAATTTCTTGATTTCTCATAAAGTCATTAGCTTCCATTTGCTTCATTTTCGTTTTGAAAGAATTATTTTCTTCAGTGAACTTTTGGACCTTCTTTTCCATTTGGTTAATTCTGCTTTTTAAGACATTCTTCTCCTCATTGGCTTTTTGGACCTCTTTTGCCATTCGGGTTAGTCTAATTTTTAAGGTGATATTTTCTTCAGAATTTTTTAGGTCTCCTTTAGCAAGCTGTTGAATCAATTTTCATGATTTTCTTGCATCACTCTCATTTCTCTTCCTAATTTTTCCTCTAGTTCTCTTACTTGATTTTCAAAATCTGTTTTGAGCTCCTACATGGAATGAGACCAATTCATATTCATCCTGGAGGCTTTTGATATAGGAGCTTTGACTTTGCTGTCCTCCTCTGGTTGTATGTCCTGGTCTTCCTTGTACCAAAGTAATATTCTATAATCTGAGTTCTTTTATGATGTTTATTCATCTTCCCAACCAAACACTTGACTTTCTAACTCTTTGAAAAGGCAAAACTCTGCTTTCAGTGGGAGTGGTGCTGGAGGTAGGTGTATTGTCCCAGGCTTCAGGGATTTTGTATCAGTTGCATGATCCCTGCTGTCTGTGGGTCCAGTGTTCTAGAAGCAGCCAATGCTGCTGCTGCTGCTGTCACCTCCAGCTGCTGCTCCCACTACCCTGGGGTTGGGACCAAGACCTGGCCAGACCTCCTGTTCCTCTTTCACTCAGGTCCCACAGAGTTTTCCACTGATCTTTTTGGAAGCCTGAAATTGCTACAGCTGCCAATGACTCAATCTCCTCCAATTCACATTTTTATTTGAGGCTTCGGATGTGGCAGTTTTGACTTTGTTGTTTTCTGAGTTTGTGTTTTGATCTTACCTGTGACCAGAGTAACTTTTTATGGTCAAGTTCTTTTCTGTTGTTTTCTCATTTTTCTAGCATATTTCTTGACTTTTAACTCTGTTGTAAGGCTCTGCTCCGAGCTGGAGAGGGCACTGTTCCAGGTTTCAGGCCTTTCTTGCTGTTGCTCTCAGAGCTACTTCTGCAGCTTGTAAGTTTTCAGTTTTTCCAAGATGGTATGATCTAAGAAGTGTGGTCACTGCTCTCCTAGCTTGTGCTCTGATCTTTGAGTGATTGGAAATATTCTTTTTTATCATGGAAATGTGACCAGGGATCTTACTCCCCTGTAACTACAAGCTCTGGTGTGACAGTGCTCCTCCATGCCCTGGCACTGCCACCCCAGACTGTTCCAGATCTGCATACGGGCAATGTAACAGAGTCTTGATCCCCGTGCCAGCAAATGGACTTCTATACTCTCCTTCTGACCAGTTGTCTGACCTGATTACCATCTGTGGGCTGAGACATCCAGAAACTTCTCCTGCTGTTGATTCAGTCACCCCAAGGTCTGTTGCTGACTTGCTGGGGTGATCCCTTCACTGGAGTACGCTCCACTCCCATCTCCGTGTGACAGACTTTTCCTGCCGACCTTCTAAGTTATGTTGAACTGGAAAATTGTTTCACCCTGAACTTTTGTGGGTTTTAAAGTTCTTGAAGGGGAATCGGTGGGAACTCAGGCGAGTCTCTGACTCTGCCATTTTTACTGTGCCCCCGGCCACAATCTCTTAATTACCAAATCTAAGGATCTTTTCTCAGCCTTTTTCTTCTTGACTTCTCTTCAGCCTTTGACCATTTATTACCCTCTTTTCCTTGATGATCTCTTCTCTCTAGGTTTCCTCACCCCTCTCTCTCCTCATTCTCCTTTCATTCTGACTGTTTCTTCTGCATCTCTGTTACTGGATCTTCATCCAGGTCTCACCCACTAACCACTAGTGTCTTTTAGTATCTATCCCAGGATAGATAGCGAGACAGACAGACAGACAGATAGATGGATGGATGCTATCTCAGAAGCTCTTTTAGATCTAATTATCATCTCTATGTAGATCATTCTCAGGTTTTTCCAGCTCCAGCCTCTCTTCTGATCTTCTCTCCCTCATTTCCACTTACTAAGCATCTCAAACTGGATATCCCATGGGCACTGCAAACCCAGTATGCCTAAAACTGAAATCATTCTATTTCTCCCAAAACCTTCCCCTCTTCCGAACCTTCCTGTTACTGTCAAAGGGTACCACTATCCTCCTACTCACCCAGGCTTTCAACCTAGTTGTCATTTTCAACTCTTCATTCTCTCTCACCTCCCATATCCAATCTGATACAAATCCTGCTGATTCCGCCTTCCCAGCACCTCTCAAATATATCCTCATCACTTCACATCACATCACAATTAAACTATGACAGCAAGCTTCTGGCTATTCTCCATGTTTCAAGTTTCTCCAAACTGTAGTCCTTCCTGTATTCAACTATCAGACTGATCTTCCTAAAGTATAAGTCGACCTACTACCCTATTCAATGACTCCCTATTACTTCCAGGATCAAATGAAAATCCTCTATGAATCTTCATAGCATTGTCCCCTCCTACCTTTTCATTCTTCTCAGACCTTCCTCCCCTCCACATACTCTGTGTTCCAATGACAGTAGCCTCCTTTCTGATTTTCAGCTATTCCATTTCCTGAGTTCATGCATTTTCACAGACTTTCACCTAGGTCTGTAATTTTTCTCTTAGTCTCTGTCTTCTAACTTCTTTGGCTTCCTTTATATCTCAGTTAAAATACCACTGTCTTCAAGATGCCATTCCTGCTCCCCTTAATGTAGTGTTTTCCCTCTGTGGTTATCTCCAATTCATCCTATATATATCTATTTGAGCACAGTTGTTTGAATGTTATCTTCTCTATTAGACTATGAAATCCCTTGACATAAAGACTATTTTTGCCTTTCATTGTATTCCCCCCCTTCAATGTATTTCACTAAGTACATATGGCACATATGTGCCTGACATAAAAAAAGCACTTAATTGACTTGACTTTGGTCAGACTACCAAAAGCAAAAAGCCAATAGATTGTTGCCCACTTTTCCCACAACTGTCTGGAACTAAACCATCTGCTTTCCTACTCTTTTTTTTAAGTCTCAATTCATGTTCCCTGATTATCCTAATTGGTGGAAAGAATGTGTGTATTAAATTTTTGCACACTTCAAATTCCCACTATCGGGAAAAGCATCAGTTGTCCCATAACAATTACAGCTCTGACCCCAGGCATGTTATTTAATCTGTCTGTAACTTGGTTTTTTCATCCATTACATAAATAGATTGTACTTAAATGGTTTCAAAGCTCTTTCAAACTCTGATATTTATTTTCTACAATTTTAAGATTCTAAAGAAGTGACCATCCTTTTCCTGAAAATCTTCAAGAACACAGAACCAAGATAAGCCTAAGTCATAGTGTTGTCGAGACGATCACATAAAATAATGCAGGTAAAGTTTGGTAGAACTTATTGTTGCTTTCTCATCCTATTGATCAGGGAGAAACAATCTTAGTACAGGTCATTAGTCACTCGGTCAGCCAGTACACATGTATTAAGTGCTTGTTACATACCCAGTGCTGCACTAAGTGTTGGGAATCCTAAGACAGACAATAAAGAGTTGCTGCTCACAAGGAACTCTCTAATGGAGGAGACAACATTTGAACAACTATATACAGACAAGCTGTATTCAGGGTAAATTGGTTGTAAGAGTCAAGGGAAAGTAGCGGAGGTAAGGAGAATCCAGAAACGCATCTTGTAAAACATGGGACTTTGATGAAATTTGAAGGAAATGAGGGAAACCAAGAGGTACAAACTAAGAAGGAAATAATTCTAGGCATGGGGGACAGGCAGTTACAATGACTGGAGTTGAAGAAAGGGTGTCTAGTTTGAGGAACAGCAAAGAGTACAGGGTCACTAGATCATGAACAACTTTCTGGTGAGCAGTAAGATGTAAGAACATTGGCAAGGGAGTTATGAAATGCTAAAGAGTTATTCTATTATGTATAACATTTTGTAGACTATTGTACAGGTAGATAGAATAGCTTTGAAATTGAATAAAAGTACTGGGCTATTACCTCATCTTCAGGACAATTATAGTTGCAGACAGGATGTTGGGGATGATCCAGGGGATGCCTGGGAGCAGAAGTCCTTTTCAGGAAAGCAGGCTTCCTATCCTTTCCACTCACTTTAACCTTTTCCTTTTTCTTCTACTCTCACAGATCAATTTTCCAATTCTCTTACTTGTCTTTACCTGATCCCAATACCAGCTCTGCTTTTAGGGAAGCTTTTATTCCAAACCCTGAATTGTAACGGTGCAGAATAGGTTACGTCCTAGGAGAGGGACACATAAAACTGCCTAAGAGGTGACAGACCACTTAAGAAATTCCCTTAAAAATAATAGATGGTCTTGGGAAAGCCCATCTCTTCCTCATTTTAGTCAGATGAGGGTGGGGAACAAATGCTTTCTGATTTTTTAAAAATGACTTTGTAATATAATTTTTTTTAATTTATGGAATAAAACAAGCATTTTCATAATATAGTAAAATAAAAAAAGTGTATTATACATGAAACTGCCAATCTTCTATGAACAACTTGATATTCCTTTCAAATATACAACAAAATTATCATGCAAATTTTTTTCTTTTCTTTCCCCTCCTCCCAGAGATGGCTACCATTAGACACAAATAGGTGTGTGTGTGTGTATATATATACATATATATGTAAAATTATTCTATATATACTTCTGTTTATCAATTCTTCTTCTGAATGTAGATAGCATCTTTCTTCATATGTCCTTTATACTTAATTTAGGGATTTATAATAGTTAAAAGTAACTTATTTGCTCAAAGTTGTTCTTGAAACAATGTTGCTGTTACTGTATACAATGTTCTCTTGGTTCTGCTTATTTCACTTTTCATTATTTGAGCATTTTTGAGATTATTATTCCTTGCTTTGCAGTAAACATACAGAAATGAGTGCACGTGCACACACACAGATTATATCTAATATATAGAACTTTGCTTGGAAACATAAGACCTGAAAGGAAATTTTTAGCAAGAGACACGAGTCAGAAAAAAAATTAAATAAGGAACAGTGCCTTGAATTCAATTGGTTATATCCTCCTAGAGAATTTTAAGCCAAGTCAAAAAGTATGCATTAAGTACCTGCTATCTACTATGCACCGTACTAAGCACTGGAAATGATGGGGTGCTTGGTTGCATGGACTTGGACCCCAATTCTAAAATCACATTTCTCTTTAAAAATCACATTTCTCCCTAGCCTCAAAATACTATCTCAGGCAGTTTCTCCCCAGCCAAAGGACACAGCCTGCCCTAGCAATAACCATTATCTCCCTTCCTGCTATAATAGCCAGATGCACCTATAGAAATCATTAGGCTTAGTCAGCTGCATACTGGCTTAATGGGCTGTGTACTGGGTCATAACGACATTTACTATGCACTGGCCAATCGTATGTATCCTAGACTTGGACATACCTTTACTCCCTTACATTAATCTTGTCTAATAAGACATTGATGAGAGAAGCTTGTTTTCTTCCTGATCAGCCCTGACTAATGGTTGACTTAGTGATGTTTCAGGCCTAAAACCACACCTCCAGGTAGCCCCATCTTGGGCTGTTTCCTGATGAATTTTGGGTAAAATACCTGCTCAGCAGATACCAAAAGTGCATGTTCCTTTAAGAGCTGACCCCTTAACCCCTCCCTAATCCCACCCCAAAACACCTAGTTAGCGTATTTGGCACAAGTGATACCATAGAATATCCTATATAAACTTTCCCTGTACCCCTTTAAGCTTGTAGTTTCCCTAAGAACTCTTGCCTGCTGAAAAGTGTAATAAATCTCTACCTTGACTTCAACAATGCTTGAGTGAATTCTTCTCCAGACGATCTGCCCCTGGTACCCCTTTCCAGCCCCCATCAGAGATACAAGTACAGAAATAACTCTAACCTTCAAGAACCTCCTATTTTTAATAAGGGAACAACATCTAACAACCCTGTATAAACAGTAGACAGATGGATAGATGATAGATAGATAGATGATGGATAGATAGATAGATAGATCAGAAATAATCACAAATGAATGACAGTAGCATTAAGGTGCATTAGAAAAAGCTAAAAATGTTAGTTGGGACTTGGAGGAAACCAGGGAAGTCATGAGACAGAGATGGATAAGAGAGGGAATTTCAGGAGTGAGGGGCAGGCTATGAAAGTGACTGAGTCAGGGAGTGAAGTTATCTTCTATAAGAAACAATGAGGAGGTTAATGTCAACAGTGATTCACAGAGTGCACAGAGGGTGGGCTAATGTATAAGAGGACCAGAACAGCAGGAAGGAAGATGATTTTGGAGGGCTTTAAAGGACAAAAAAATGATTTTATATTTGATACATAATAGGGAGCCACTGGAGTTTACTGAATGGGGTAGGAGGCTGACAGGACAGCTAGGTGGCACAGTCCAGGCCTGGAGTCAGGAAGACCTGAGTTCAAATTTGGACTCAGGCATTTACTAGCTATATGACCCTGGACAAGTCACTTAACCCTGTTTGCCTCAGTTCCTTATCTATAAAATGAACTGGAGAAGGAAATGGCAAACCATTCCAGTAACTTTGCCAAGAAAACCCCAAATGGGGTTACCGAGTCAGACACAAATGAAACTACTGAACAACAACAGGGGCTTGATATGGGCAGATCTGTTTTTCAGGCAGATCAATTTGACAGGAGAATGAAGGGCTACAGTGCAAACAGAGTTGAGGCAGGGAGAACAACCAGAAGGCTAATGGAATAGTTCGGGTATGAGGTGATGAGAGTCATGGCAGTGTCCGAAGAGAGAAGGGGTTATTTATGAGAGACGTTGGGAAGGTAGAGTTGACAGGACTTAGGACCAGATTGGATGTGGGGGGTGAGGTAGAGTGAGGAGCCTTGGATAATTACACAACAGTAATAGGAAATTAGAAAGTGGGGGAGGGTGGGAGAGAAAGATAATGAATTCAGTTTTAGACGTGTTGAGTTTAAGATGTCTATGGTATATCCAGTTTAAATGTAATCATTTTTTCTCTCCTAAAAGATTTCAGTGTTGAAGGTTTTGCTAATGCAGCTTCTAATTATTTGTACACTCAGGTGTGTGTGCGTATGTGTGTGTATGTGTGTGTGTATGTGTGTGTGTGTGTGTGTGCGTGTGCGTGTGTGTCCAAAATTATGCCAACAGCTCTGAGGCTGCAATCCTAGAAAAGGAACATTTGGTTTTGTTTCTTAAGGGCAACGAATTATTACAGTGTATGTATATTTTTTAAAAACACATTTGCTTTCTAGTCACTCCTGGCAGCATGTCAGTTTCTGTGAAGGCTGCAGATTATTTGTCGTAGGAAGAACAGGACCGACCTAATGAAGCAGGACAGGAGAGAGCTGAATTGGGAATAATGCTATTGGGGGACTGGGGAGTGGGGAGGCTGGGATTGCAAAATGGTTGAAAGCTTTTTGAGGTATCACATTTTGAAGAGGTTTAAAATATCCTTGGCAATCAAACACTCAAAGTTAAGTGAAGCGATGGGAAATTTTAACTAAAAACATTCATTGATGCAAAATGCAGACACTGCAGGATCAGGCTGTGACCACTGTGAAACATCCTGAAAGCAGGAGAAAGCACAAACGCGACAAATGATCCTGATGAGCTGCAGGGACTAGAGAGGGTGCCATGTGATCATAAGTTGAAGGAACTGCAAATATTTAGCCTGGAGAAGAGAGGAGTGACTGAAGAAAAGACTGAACTGAGGTGTACGAAGAGCTATCATACGGGAGAGGGATTCAGCTTGTTCTGCTTGGGCCCCTGAGGGCAGAACAAAAAACAAAAGTAGAAGTTAGAAGGATGCACATTTGGCTCAATATAAGGAAAGCTTCCTAACCATAGGAGCTAACTAAATGTAGAATGGGATACTGCATCAGGTAGAGAGCTTTCTGTCACTCATGACCTTAAGTAAATCCTGAAGGATCATTTTTTAGAAGTATTATAAAGAGGATAACTGATGAAATTTAGATTTAATTATATGATTCTCTAAAGTTTCATCCAGATCTGAGATCCTAGGATTCTGGACAGGGGTTTGGACAGAATTCTATTTCCCACCAGTCCCTCCTCATTTTTGCTCCTTCTTTTGATTCAGTCTAATGCATAATGTTAATATTATTATTCACTTTAAAATGTACATTGAGGGGCAGCTAGGTGGTGCAGTGAAGTGCAGAGCCTCAGAGTCAGGAGGTTCTGAATTCAAATCTGAGCTCAAACACTAGCTGTGTGACCCTGGGCAAGTCACTTAACCTTGATTGCCTCCAAAAAATAAAATAAAATAAAAATGTACACCAAGACTTCATTGAACCCTACAAAAAAGCCCTCTGAGGTAGGCAGAGATGATCGTTTCTGTTTTACACAAGAAAAAAATGGAATTCAGAAAGGGAAATGACTTGTACAAAGTCACACTCACTCTTGGTAACTCTTACTCGAGCATTGAGTTCAATTCCAGTGTTCTTCCAATTATACCACACCCAGAAGGGTGCCTTGTTCATGGGTAGAGAAACCCATGAAAATGGAACCAAACCTGACATTTATGTTCCCCATTTTTAGTTCTTCCTAAACTCCTAAAGTAAGCTGTAAACAATTATGAACTATTTGGTTCCTAACCCTCTTCTCTTCCCTTGTCCCACTGGGACAGTGCTTACTAGAATACTGCTCACCAACAACTTTGCTCCAAGATTCAGGGTTTTGAAAGATGTTTCCCTGATGCACTACTTTTTTCCCCTAACATTCACTGTAATATGTTTTAAACTCCAACTGAAAGAGTCTATGTATAGCTATGGCTAGATCTGTGTTTCCACGCTCAAAAATGTCACTTTCATGCTCACAAATGTTGTGGCTTCCTATTGTTTAAAGAGTACCATCCAACTTCTTTTGCACAGAACTGGAAATCCTCCAACTTCTTCTCACACTTCTCATTATAGTGAACCAACATGACCACTGTAAAATCACATTCAGTTTCTAGAGATTCAGAGAAACAATGGATAGCATTTCCTGGCCAAAAGTTCTGCAGTGCAAGTAGGCCCAACTGGTAGGGAAAGCCATCCAGAATGAAGTTCTAAAAACTCAAGCAGAAACAATTCTAGAGCATCTTCCCTCTTGGTTTCCTTGATAAGGGCCTCTCTCCTCTACAAGGTATCTTCCACAGAGCAGTCAAATAGATATTACTAAAATACATATCTATTTCACTTCATATCCAAGGAACTTCAGTGAATTTCTATTGCCTACAGGATAACAGATAACCTCTTTACTTAGCATTTAAGATCTTCATGGTCTAGTTCCAACCTGTCTTTCCAGAGGGATATCACATTACTCCCCATAATTTACTCAATATGTTAGCCAACCTAGCCTAAATGTACTTACCTCTATCACTAGAATACTCCCCATCTTCACTCTTGGAATCCCCAGCTAAAAGTGCCACCTTCTGCCATTGCTAAAAGTATTTTTATTTACATATTTACATAATAAAATTATACATGTTATATAATAATATAACAGCAAACATAGTTTTACACATAAATGCATAAAAACACATAAAAATGTTATAGTGATTTAACAATGAATCTATTCCCGCTAGTAAGCACCTTAAGGACAGAAACTGTTTCCTTTTTTACTTCACATTTCCATTATCTATCTTGAATTCCAAATGCATTTTAGGGGGAAGGGGAAGAGGAGTGAAGATTTGTTGTTTCATTGGGTTAGGAAACTCCCAGTTTGGAAAATTCTCCCCAGTGATGAAGATTGGCAACTCGTCCATAACTTTAAGTCTTGAGAGAATCACAGGAGTCATCAAGTGATTGTTACCTGCCCATGGTCACAAAGTTAACGTATGTCTGACTCCAGGTTCAGCATTCTATCCACTATGTCTCACCACCTCTCTTCTAGGTAACTACTCACTAAATGCTTCCCATCCACAATTATGGCTGGCTTTGATGAATAAATGAAAAGCAGAACTCCATAATATATAAGAAGAAAGGGCTGAAATCTAAGAAAACGTTTGGCAGCTAAACATTTCCCAAGATCTTGACTGCATTCACTTAGTCAATAGATCCTTGTTTAACATTAACTATTATAAAACTCCCTATGGCAGGCTCTGTAAGGGGCACAAAGAAAACTAAAGCATAGTACCTGCCCTAGTAAGGGACAAAAGAGATCTATAGTTATTTTTTTAAACTTTTGTACTTCATCTTCCACCCACTCTGGCTGGTCTCTGTTCAGAGTCTCTGCATGATTCTGACAATCTTTATTGTGTAGTCCTCAACTTTCAGATGTTGCTCTTCATTTTTTTTATCATTGTTATTCCTAGTACATTTTTATATCTTCACTGGGGTGTTTGTAGGGGAACAGAATTCCTCTAGTTCTTGACAATTTCCCATCATATGAACAGGACTTATAAATTAAGGTAATCTAATTAAATCCCATTAACTTGAAGAGAAGGAAACTGAGGTGAACTCACTTGAAAATTATTCAATCATCATATCAGATAAAAGGCAACAAATCAAAGGAAGGTAAGGAAGGAAAGAAAGAAAGGGAAAGAAGGAAGGGAGGGAGGGAGGGAGGAAGGAAGGAAGGAAGGAAGGAAGGAAGGAAGGAAGGAAGGAAGGAAAACTTGGAAAAGTTATGAGATCTTAAGGATAGTAGAGAAGGAAAGGGGATACTTTATCATAAAATAATGGAGAAATATCAAGTTTGATTTGTGCCCATGAAAAATAACATTCAAGAAAGAGGAATAGAAACTAACCAAGGTCCAGATGCTAATTAACTTTTCAGTCTCCTTGCTGCTCGCCTCCTCATGCCCTGCCCTCAATCCTTCCTAGGGCTGTGTGGAACATTCAAGGAGAATCATCAGCTTCAGAACATTCTATTTAAAAAAAGGACTTCTAAAGATAGTTGCAAATTTCTGACGTAAATCATTCTGGGCTCATTTCCTGGCCCTCATTACTCACATATTCAGTAACTAAAATGGACTATACTTTTGTGTCTCCTGACTATAAAGGATGTCATTCATGGGTCATTGGTTGAATGAATCTGATATAAAATGACTAAATTAGAAATCTGTAGGTTGGGCTCTTAATGTGTTTTTGTAAAGTGATAGCAAGAGATTGAAGACATTAAAGAAACAAAGGGAAGACTGGAAGCAGGAAGGTTAATGCTGTAAAAAGTAATGGATTACAAATAAATCTGATTATATAATTTCTAGAGACAGCAAAGCAGATTGCATAGATACTTGGCCATCAAGACAACCTGGGTTCAAGTTCAGCTACTAACAAATACTAGAAGTGTTACTGTGAGTAGGTCCTTTAGCCTTCAATACCCTAGGTAAGGCTCAAACTTTTAGTGGTGGAACACATACTATCTACAATTTTTTAGGGAATTTCTCCACTGATGAAATTTTAGGTAGAGATGAAAAAACAGAAACCAAAGAACAGCTTGTGTGAAAGAAGGAAAAATATCCTGGGTTGAACTCAATTTAGTCTTCATTTTTATAATGCTCCCCTGGGCTCTGCTCCCTGGTACTATTTACAATCAACAAGTTATCTAGTGCCTACTTTGTGCTAGGTACAGCGCTAGGTATAGGTCTGAACTTGGTCATTGACAATATTGTTACTCATAATTTTTTTCAACCATTAATCTAGATCAGTATTTTGTCTTTATAATATGTACATTTCACACAAAGATAACGTTATGAACAGGAATGAAATGTGTATCATTCTATTTGAAAGACAGAGAATTATTTATTCACTCACAGCCAAAATATAATAATATGGAAGATAAGTCTTAGAAACATAGTATCATAGCTCTCAAGATGTAAGAAAGACCTGAGGGACCATTTAATCCTATGATTTTATAAATCTCAAGATCCTATGTTGAGAGATTGAAGGGATCTCAGACACCACCCTAGTTTGACCCCTTCATTTTATAGATCAGGCACCTGTGGTTGAGAAAACTTAAGCAAATTGCTCAGTCACATAGGCAATAAACTATAACAAGTAGAATCTGAACTCAGCTCTTTTGTTCTAGAAAATATCCTAACTGTTTGAGTTCAGACAAAGTAAGAACAAAGATATCGTATCAGTGATTGTCACCAAGGGAACAGATCGTCATCCTGAAAAGTTATATCTTGCCTTTTTGTAACCAAAAAAAGTCAGATGACATAAGTGGCTCTTGTGTTCAGAGAAAGATTAACACATTCAACGTTTTCCCCTGTAATTCTGAGAATACACCAGGAACTCACATCTCATTATCCACTGATAGTAAGTCCAATCATCCTCACTTTTGTACTATCTTTTGTACTATCTAATATACTTTAAACTGTTCTATTAAATGACAATGTGCCACTATTTAATTTCATAAAATGCCCAGATGTTAATAACCACAGCTTTTACCATCCTGTCTTCACTGGCAGTTGAGTTGTGTGCTTAACAGTCTTTAATAGAAGAATATAGGGAAATTTGAAAGATGGCTTTAATAAAGCCTGCGTGGCTCTGTAAACATTCATCCCTATTATAGATAAATGTGCCTTTTCCTTAGCTTCCCTATCAGCTTCTAGGCAAAGCTTAGTAATCTTCAGCAGGTTAAGGTTGGCCTAGAAAGTAAGGATATTTAAATGACTTTGGAGCCACTTGGAAATATGAAATCACCTCCTCATGAGGAAACATGGTTTAGAAGAAAGAGTCCTGGACTGACAGGCTTATATGATCATAACATGAGAGCTAGAAGAGACCCTAGGAATTATCAAGTCCACAAAGCACAGACACTTGACCAAGTCTCTTAAGTATCTAAGTATTAGTAAGTATCTGAGGCAGGATACGAACCTAGGTATTCCTGACTTCAAGTTCAGCCCTATTCAAAAGACCTGGGTGTGAGTATCAGTTCTGGTATTTATCAGTTATGTAGGTAAATCTTAACATCTCCATGTTGCATCACCTATGAAAGGATCATAGATTTAGATCTAGAAGAGGGCTTAGAGGTCTTCTGCTCTATCCTACTCATTTTAAAGATAAGGAACCTAAAGCCCAGAGGAAGAGTAGGCTGCACAGGATCCCATATATTATAGCAGGGATACATATTTTGTTTTGTTTTGTTGTTTTCAGTATTCTACAATCACATCCATATATCTTAGATTTTGTCCCCTCCCTCCCCTTCCTTTCCTCCTCATTCCCCCCTCCCTCCCTGAGACTGCATGCAATTTTATATAGTTTCTACACATACATTCCTATTAAATACATTTTCACCTTAGTCATGTTGTATAGAAGAATTAAAATGAATGGGAGAAATCATAAAACAAACCAAAAAGTAATACAAAAGAAAATGATCTGCTACATTCTGCAATCGAATTCCATAGTTCTTTCTCTGGATGTGGAAGGCATTTTGCCTTAAGAGATCATTGGGAATTTTTAGGTCCTTGCATTGCCTGTGAAGGACTAAGTCTACCAGAAAAATTCCTCTCACACTGTGGTTGCTGCCATGTACAAAGTTCTCCTGGTTCTGTTCCTTCCACTCAGCATCAGTTCATATAAGTCTTTCCAGGTTTTTCTGAAGTCTGACTGTTTGTCACTTATAGCACAATAGTATTCCACTACATTCATATACCACAATTTGTTCAGCCATTCCTCAGTTGATGGGCATTCCCTCAATTTTCAGTTCTTGACTACCACAAAAAGAGCTGCTATAAATAGTTTTGTACATGTGGGTCCTTTTCCCATTTTTATGATCTCTTTGGGATACAGCCCTAGAAGCAATATTGCTGGGTCAAAGGGTATGCACATTTTTGTAGCCCTTTGGGCATAATTCCAAATTGCTCTCCAGAATGATTGGATCAGATCGCAGCTCCACCAACAATGGTGAATACTTTTTCATTCTATGCTGAATTCAATAGTATATAATATAGTATATAATAAATAGCTCTGTGGTCTTTCCCTCTCTGGGCCTCATTCTCCATTTGCAAATGACAGACTTGAATAAGGAGTTCTAAAATCCTTTCAATTTCTTACATTCAATAATTCCACACTAAATAGAAATAGTCTTTCTCTGTCTTAAACTCAATAAATGTTGAGAAGTCATCTTCTAAGTGCAAGACACTGTGCTAGGTGCTAAAGACCTAAAAATGCCTTGCCCTCAAAGAGCTTATATTCTTCTTGAATGACACAATATACATAAAGATAAGTGAAGTCAAAATAATTTGAGGAGAGAGAAAACATGACCAGCTTGTGGGCTCAAGGAGGGCCTCCTAGAGGAAGTGTCACCTGGACCACTTCTTGAAAGAAGAGTAGGATTCTCTGAAGTAAAGATAAGCCTATTTCCATGCATGAGGGATGACTTCTGCAACTCTCCAGAAAAGGGATATGACATGGAGAGCTCAGGAAATTGCCAGCGGCCCAGTTTGTCTATAATGTAGTAGATAAAAGGCAGTAATAGAAAATAAAAAAGATAATCCAGAGCCAGATTGCAGAAAGTTTTAAACAGGAATTTTATTTTATCCTAGAGGCAAAGGTCACCACTGAAAATTTTCAGGCTGGGGAAGGACTGGGCTAGGTCTGTGTTTTGGAATGTTTATTTTGTCAGCTTCGAGAAAGATAGATTGGAGAAATAACAGAGGGAGAAACCAGAAGCTAAGAAGAAAAATTGGGCAATTATTACAACAGTACATGTGAGAGGTAATGAGTGCCTAAAGAGAAGGCTAACTGTATAACAGAAAGAGGGCTTGAACCCAGGCTTTTCCTACTCCATAGCCAGTTTTCTATTTACTCCAATCATGCTGCTTCTCTAATGGTATGAAGTAACATAGTGGATTTTTTTCTAATTTTGTTTTGGTAAGTCTACAATAAGAAGCATAGTGTCCAGAACAAGAGAAGCGAGAGTCCCAATAAGTTCTGTACAATGAAGAATTGTGGTCAGTTCTCAGGGACATATATTAGGAAAAACACTGATAAGCCAGAATGCAACCAGGACAACGAGGGGATTCAAGATGAGGCTATATAAGATTTACTTGAAAGAACTAGGGATCTTTGACATGGAGAAGAGAGAGCTTGGTGGGGACGTGATTTCTAGCTTCAAGGATCTGAAAAGTTACTATGTGGAAAAAGTTATGGTTTGCTTATCTGTAAAATGAGAGTTGGGCTCAATAATCTCTAAGATACTTTAGAGCTCTAAATGCTATGGTCCCATAAGAGCCAGATCCACCATCTGCAAGGTTCATGCTTTGAACTGTGTTTGAGTGGTTTTCCCAGTAATGAGAGGGTTTTGCTTTGATATATCCATTTTCTCACCTAACTTCCCCTTGCACAGAGATGAAAGCAGAAGAGGGCACCCGCATGGAGAGTGATGTTTGATCAAGGATAGCACATGAGGCTCTGGATTTGCTGTGAATGAACAGATATACTGCATAGCTATTTGGATTAGAATTATGACAAGTCTACTGATCTTGCTCTGTGATTGTGGACAAGCCCATATATGTCCATCTTAAAGCCTGTTATTTCTGTAACACCTTCCTACTGTGATGTCCTTTGACCACAGGGACCCTACTTACTTTTCTGTCAATACAACTCTATCAGTTGTCTCTGGAAACTACGCAGTGGAGAAACTGGAAGCAAGAACTACTAGGAGGCTACCCGAAAACATCCAGTAAATACCTAAGGCAATAAAGACCTAAGCAAGGGTGGTGGTGGTAGGAGTGCCAAGAACTGTGAAGATCTGATGGATGTTTGGAGCTGGAACTGAGAAGAGATGGGGTACAGCCAAATCTGCCTCTGACAGGCAGTGTTATATAGGAAAGGGATTAGAATAAGTCTGTCAACAGTTTTGATTTGGTAGCATAAAACCAGCCTTCTCCATCTCATTAGCTTTGTTCTTCAAGAGCACTGAGCAGCCTTTATACATTATGAAGGCCAACCCTGTACCATTCCAGCTATCCAGACCTAAGACCTAGAGTATTATAAAAGTCACTACCTTGGAAAGGACCCTGGTTCTGTAAATATGAGGTATTAGCAGTAAATATGTGTGAATATAGAAAGTGAATGGACAAAGTTTCAGGATAAAGTTCAGATAACAATGCAGAGAATTACAACTCTGAATGAATGTATTTGTGAGCATATATAATATTACGTTACACTACACATGTGCCTGTACATATGTACATACAAGTCACTTGTGCAAAATGTGAATAATTATTTTTATAAACACATATACATTATATAATTATGCTCATTAGGTTTATGTATATTATGTATATATACAGTGTTATATGTATATTACTATGTATATGTCTGTAGGTACATATTCATCTGTGCATGTATCAAATATTACATGCATATTACTATATATGTACACACTGTAAATTACTATATATGTATATATTTAAGTACATGTGTAGATAAACATACTACCGTATATGTATGTGGACACTATAGGTACATGCATACATTATGTTGTCATATAATTTAGGTTTGTGTATGTAATAGATTAATGTATATATGCTATATATGCAATGTGTATGTTTAAGTGTATAGATGCCTATGTAGGTATGCATGTTACTTCCCATGCATGTAGAAATATGCACACATCATCACATATATGCATCTGTAGACATATGCTACTATGTCTTGTGGTGTGTGTATATATATGTACATAGAAACACATTATTAAACATATGTAAGCATGCATTTATAGGTATCACTCAAGAAGCATTTTTAAACCCCTAATCTATGCAGCACACTGGAGATACAAAAAAGCAAACAAACAAATAGTCTTGCCCTAAAGGGGATCATGAACAAAATACATATAAAGTTTAGGCAAAATAAATAGAAAATACATGCAAAGTAATTAAAGGGAGAAGAAATTAGCAACTAAGTGGAAATCAAGAAAGGCTTCATGTAGAAGGGAGCATTTGAGTTGTCACTTTATATGGATCTTATTATATATGTACATGTATGCCTAATGGAAAGTAATATACATGTTATTGTGTATAGATTCATGTGTGTAATATATAATGCATACAACCTAATGCACAGCTATCAGGTATAAATATGATACTGTATATGTATATTCATGTGTATATGCATATGTATTTAACGTCAGATGGCATAGAAAACAGACAGCCAGCCTCAGTGATAGGAAAATCAATTTAATTTCTGCCTACTACAGACAACATACTGGCTGTAGGACTCAGAGCAGGTCATTTCAATGCTTAGTGTCCCAGGCAAGTTGCAAGAAGGGTGCTGGTATATATATTAGTAGAGGGAATATCCTTCCTGGGAATTTCTTACCATAATGAAATTTCAAGTTTAGACCACATACACATGCATTATGTATATACACATATATATATATGTGTGTGTGTATGTATATATGAATGTATGTATATATAAGCATACCACAATGTATTTATATGCATGTGTATTTAAGTACATGTGCTAATGTATGTTACTATACACATGACTTGTGGAGATACAAATGCACATTACAGAATGTGAAGATATATAGACATGTATGTTCAAAATACACATATGTATATATGTAGCTATATATATGCATGTATATATTTTGAAGGTATATGTGAATAACTGGTAGTCATGTTACTATAGATGTGCATATTTATGCATTATATTATACACATAAGATACTGGTTCCATATCCCAGGAATAGAAAGTACTACTTTGTTGTAAAACAAAACCAAGATGAAAACAATCCTGATTCTTTCAAATTTCCTTTGAGGACTTGGTATTTGAGACACATTCTGTGATGTGCTTCTCTCTGACCTCAAATGCTTTGATTTTTTTTTCAAGTTCACATTAAAGACAGAAAACTCTCAGATTTGTCTTCTGCACCAAGAGCCTGAACTAGGTCTGAATTCCATACTGGCACGGAGAAATTAGTTGCTATTCAGATAGTAAGAAAGAGGGGAATAAAGGGCGGCTGCATTAAAGATGGCCTACTCCAATGGGAGGCCTTGGTCTTTGACTCTTTATTTAAGAAGGCACTTAGTTCCTGTGGTTCCCCAAGAGTCATGGAAGGGCATGCTTTGATTTCTTAAGTTCAAGACTGCCACCTTTACTCCCCTTTATGACATAGGTTCAGAATTCAAGGACCTGAATTGTTGTGTAGAGGGCTTAAAACAAATGCTTCAATTTTCCATTTTCAAAATGAGAATCAATGACAGTAGAGAAGAAAAATCAATGCTCAGCACTCTGTAAGGAGACACCTTGGGGCATGAATCAGAAACAGCAAAGTCAGAGATGGGAGTCACTGAACAGGCAGAGTCTAACTCACCTTGTGTCATCTACCCCCACCCCGCCAAAGTTCGAAGAAGGACTTCAAACAAAGAGGTGTCACCTCCCTTCCCTGGTAATCTGTCCTATACCAGCTACCCTGATGGAGCTTTTAACAGTCCTAAAGGAAAAAAAAGAAATCTACAATGTGTGTAAAAATCCCTCTTGTCTATCAAGGAACTAGGGTAAAAAGCCCATCAATTGGAGAATGCTTAACAAACTATGATGATGGAATGTAATGAAATACATAAAAAACCACCATTAAGAAGAAATCAGAGAAGCATAGGTAGATGCATGCTAAATTATGGAAAGTGAAGTAAGTTGAACCAAGAAAACAATTTACATTGTTCTTGTCATAGTGTCAGAACAGCTTTGAGGAAAAAAAGGAAACTGAAAGCGTTGTGATTTAACCAAAGTTGACTCACCAAGAGTTGAAAAAAATGTACCTTCCTCTCCCTTCTTTACAGAAGTCAAGAATTATAAGTAAAATATATTACATATGCTCTCAGCTTGCCTCTGTTCCCAAAAGTGTCAACATACTTCAGACCAGCAGTTCTGGTGAACTAAAGTCTTATCACACATAGGGAAAGAATAAATATGTTACTGGCCATGCTGGATAAAATGGCTCTCTGAACTCTCAGAACCAGGCCCAGAGCAGAACGTTTCTGAAAAGAGCAGAAATTTCTCATGTAAGAAAAATGGCACTTTCAATCAAAACCAAAATCCTTTTTTCCAGCTTTCTGGTACTTTGGAATAAATATTAAAGTGGTAGAAGTAGAATGCTGGCTTTCCAGCTGATAATATACAATTGTGAGCATAATTGATAACACTGGCTGTTATGACATGATCTTATAAGTCATATACAAGCTAAAACAATGATACAACAAAAAGTTTTTGTTTTTTTCTGAGCTTGATTGTTAAACCTGACACTAATAAGAAAAGCTCTTACTCATGGGAGATGTCAGATTTATCAAAATATTTATCCTAGAAGAGTACTTAGAAATCATTTAATTCAACCTTTTCATTTTATAAATGGAGACACCAAGGCTAAGAGAGGGGGATGTGATTTTACTGCATAGTGTTTTAGAGGTATAAGAGTCCTTAGAGCCCACATTGAGAGATAATATGATCTAGAAGAAAGATTACTGAAGACACCTGAGTTTGAATTTTACCTCTGATAGTTGCTGCCTATGTGGACATGACCAAGTTGTCTAACTTCTCTAATCATCTAGAAAATGGAGGTAATAATACCTTTGATAGGTATAACTATTTTAAAGGTAAAGATAAAACTGAATTTAATTATAAGATCACAGATTTAGAAATGGAAGGGACTTCAGAAAACATATAGTTGAAGTTTTTCTTTTTGCAGATGAAGAAAATGAGGCCTAGGGAAGTCAAATAATTTACTCAAGTGCACACAGTAGCAAAAGTTTAAGACAGGATTTCAACAGAGGTCCTCTGATTCTTTCCATTCTATTTTCTCAACAGTACTTTACAAACCTGAAAGCTGTATACACATAATATCTATTGTCCCTATCTATTCTAATCACATCATTTAATTGATAATTAAGAATTAGATCTTAGAAGTAGAGAAAAGAAATGACTCACCCAAGTTCACACAGCTAATTGTGGTAGAATTAAGTTAGAATGCAAGTCATTTTATTCTTGGCCCAAACTTTCCCTAAAATATGCACACTGCCATTTTATCCTTGAATTATAAAGTAATTCCTCAGGGAATCCAATTCCAATTCTTCCAAACTTAGCCCTCTCCCCACTCCCCACCTAAGTTTCCTTTCAGGTGTTAAAGGGTTAATGCTCTGAGTGTCTGAGAGTCACTTTATGATTCCCAGTCACTGAGGAGCTTCCTCAGGTAGCAGAAGTTGACTCTGATCTTAACAGCTCATAGCAACCACTCATGGCATTCATAAGCCTCTGAATGAATGGAAATTACAAAAGGAAACACCAACATCTCCTATAGCCACCATCCTAGCTGTGACCCTAATCATCTCTTTCCTAGAAATAGCTCACAAAAAAATAGCTTACCTGCCTCCAGTTTCTCAATTTTCCTATTTCTTCTTCTGTAAAATGGGGATACTAAAAAGCACCTAACTCACAGAGCTGTTGTGAGGATCAAATGAAATAAGAGATATGAAATATTTGTGAAACCTTAAATCTCTATGTAATTGTTAGCTATTATTATTATGCAAATTTTCTGTCTCACTTTTGAGATAGACAGGCTATTTATATCTGGGAAAGTCATTTATCTGATAGTCTGAAAAACTCTAGGTAATTCTCTTAAGACTATAAGTTACAGAATTATGAGATGGAGCCAAGATGGCCAAGTAAAAACAGAGACTCCCCCAAACCCAGTCAAATACCTGTAAAAATGACTCTAAATAAATTCTGGTGCTGCAGAACCCACAGAATGATTGAATAAAAGCAAATCTCCAGTCCAAGACAGCATGGAAGGTTGACAGAAAGTGTCTATTGCACTGGGCTGGGAGCAGAACACAGTACAACATGGGCTGTGTCTGCACAGATGATAACTGAAGAGCCCTTGGGGGTACTGAATCACTGGCACCGGTGGCAGTTTCCAGACCTCATGACCCCAAAACATGGAGGACAAATTGTAAGGTCAGTGGAAAAAACCTGTCAGACCTGTGTGAGAGAGAAGAGTGGTCCAGCCCCAGCCCCAGGGTGGCAGAGGAGCCCGCAGCAGCCCCAGTAGCAGCAGCAGCAGCAGCAGCTGTTTCTGGAGCTCTAGGCCCACAGATTGTGTGGGGATCAAGCAGCTAACAGTGTACCCTCCAACTCTACTGGAAGCACAGAACTACCTTGACAAGAACTCAAAAGTCAAGTAACTGACTAGGGAAATTAGCAAAAACTGGAAAAAAAAAGTCAGACTATAGAATCTTGCCTTTGTGACAAGGAAGATCAAAACATACAACTGAAAGGAGACAATAAATTCATAGCTCTTACACCCAAAGTCTCTGAGAAAAATATGAATTGGTCTTGGGTCATGGAAGAACTCAGAGAGGATTTTGAAAATCAAGTAAGAGAAGTAGAGGGGGAAAATGGAAGAGAAATGAGAATGATGCAAGAAAATCATGAAAAACAAATCAAGTGCCTGCTACAGGGGACCTAAAAAATGCTAAAGAAAATAACACCTTAAAAATAGACTAGCAAAAGAGATCCAAGAAACCAATGAGAAGAAGAACGTCTTAAAAAGCAGAATTAGGCAGATGGAAAAGGAGGTCCAAAAAGCTCACCTTCAAGATTAGAATGGAACAGATGGAAGCTAATGACTTAATGAAAGTGCAAGAAATTATAAAACGAAACCAAAGGAATAAAAAGGTAGCAGACCATGTGAAATATCTCATTGGAAAATCACTGACCTGGAAAGTGGATCCAGGAGTGATAATTTTAAAATTATTGGAATACCTGAAAGCTATGATCAAAGAAGAGCCTAGACATCATCGTTCAAGAAATTATCAAGGAAGACTGCCCTGATATTCTAGAATCAGAGGGTAAAATAGATATAGAAAAAATTGAAAGGTCATCTCCTGCAATAGATCCCAAAAGGAAAACTCCTAGGAATTTTGCAGCTAAATTCCAGAGCTCCCAGTTCAAGGAGAAAATATTGAAAGCAGCCAGAAAGAAACAATTCAAGTATTGTAGAAACAAGAAGAACAACACAAGATCTAACAGTTTCTACATTAAGGAATCAATGGACTTGGAATATGATATTCCAGAGATCAAAGGAGTTAGGATAAACCAAGAATCACCTACCCAGCAAAACTGAGTATAATACTTCAAGGGGAAAAAAGTGGAATTTCAATGAAATAGAGAACTTTCAAGGATTCTTGATGAAAAGACCAGAGCTGAATGGAAAATCTGACTTTGAAATACAAGACTCAAGAGACTCATGAAAAGGTAAACAGGAAAGAGAAATCATAAGGGACTTAACTAAAGTTGAACTGTTTACATTCCTACATGGAAAGATCATATTTGTACCTCTTGAGACTTTTTTCAGTATCAGGGTAGTTGGAAGGATTATATATTTAGATAGAGGGCACAGTGTTAGTTGAATATGAAGGGATATCTAAAAAATAAAATTAAGGGGTAAAAGAGGAATATTAGTGGGAGAAGGAGAAAGGGAGAAATAGAATGGGGTAAATTGTCTCTCATATAAAAGATGCAAGAAAAAGCTTTTTCAATGGAGGGAAAGAAAGGGGAGATAAGGTGGAAAGAGTAAACCTTACTTTCATCAGATTTGGCTTGAGTAGGGAAAAACATGCACACTCAATCTGGTGTGAAAATCTATCTTACACTACAGGAAAGTAGGGGGGAATGGGGATAAGCTAAGGGTGGGGATGATAGAGGGGAGGGCAAATGGGAGGAGGATAATTAGAAGTAAACCCTTTTGAGGAGGCACAGAGTCAAAAGAGAGAACAGAATAATTGGGAGGCAGGATAGGATAGAGGGAAATATAGTTAGTCTTTCACAACATGACTGTTATAAAAGTGTTTTGGATGACTACACATGTATAACCTATGTAAAATTGCTTCCCTTCTCGATAGGGGTAGATGAGGAGAGAGGAAGGGAAAGAAGTTGAAACTCAAAAGTTAAAAAAAAGAATGTTAAAAATTGTTTTTACATGCAACTGAGAAATAAGACATACAGGCAATGGGGTACAGAAATCTGTCTTTCCCTACAAGAAAATAGAGGGGAAGGAGATAACAGGAGGGAGAGGTGTGATAGAAGGGAGGGCATACTGGGGGAAGGGGTAATCAAAAATGCTGCTGTCTTGGGGTGGGCGGAGGGGAGAGATGGGGAGAAAAATTGGAACTCAAAATCTTCCAGAAGTGAATGTTGAAAACTAATTATTGTTTAAAAGATTGTAAGTTACAGAGAAGATGGCTGACCTGCATTGGTAGAGGGAATTTCCTCACCTCTCAGTTTCCCATACCAATGAAAGTTCTAGTTCCTATTATTATTAATTATTATTGCCAGATCATATATAAACCAGTGCTTTTATCATCATAATTAAATTAATAGCTCATATTTATGCTCTACTGTAAGTTTTGCAAAGCACTTTATAGATAATATCTTATTTGGGTTTTTTAACAACTCTGTGAAAGAAGGTTCTGTTGGTAGGTGGCATAATGGATAGTCTTGGACTTGAAGTAAGGAAGATTCTGCCTCAGGGACTTTCTATCTGTGTACCTCTGTGTCCTAGTCACTTTACCTCTTCAGCTTCAGTGTCCTCTAGCAATGATGACGATGATGATGATGATGATGATGATGATGATGATGATGATGATGATGATGGAGGAGGAGCAGGAGAAGGAGGAGAAAAAAAAATGATATATTGCAATGACGGATTAGAATCCAGGTCTCCTATCACAAAGTTCAGAGTTTTTAACCACTAAACTACATTTTTTTTCTCCTACTCAAAAAATCTCCAAGGTTTCCCATTATTTGAAAGAATGAAACCTGGTATTCAATCTGATTCCAAATTCCAGTTTCATCTCACATTATTCTTCTTCATGTACCCAATAACTAAAACACACTAACCTGAATTCTGTCATATAAAGAAGCTCTGTGGTTTCTAATCTCTGTGCCTTTGTTCATATCATTCTCCCCATGTAGAAAGTCTTTCCCTACATTTCCACTTCTTTAATGGCTGATCAGTATTCTCTTCATTCATCCTTCCTTCCCTCCCACAATTGTCAAATATTTCATCTTCTTTCTCCTAACTCTTCTGAAATTCATCACATTCTGTTTCACAATACTGTTGTCTGTATCCATTTCGTACCAACCTGGCAATATGAGAAGATATGGGACAGCAGTGGCTGAGTCTATTTTCCTTGTATCCAGCATAGGGCTTAAAACTCAATAGGTCCTAATAACTGCTTGTTGCATGTAATGAAACAGAACTAAAAAGGATACGCTAGAAAGGTAGAAGTCTATTACTCATCTTGGTAACTTAACAGAACAATATCCTAGCCCAGAGCTTTCTGCCTTCACAGATAAAAGTTTCAAGCTGGTTGTCCACTGGATTATTGTAGATAACGTAACTAATGAAGGTCTTCCCATGATGCCACACTTTCATTCTTTATTTATTTTCATGCTAACACAACTTGAATCACAAGGCTCATAGTATGCACTGAGAGTGGACCAGCAGCATGATAGTACCCAAAATATTTCTGCCTCCTTGGAAGGTAGGTTACCCAGTTTGTATTTCCTGCATTACTACAAGATTACTACAGTTTTTTCACTAACAGATTAGTTCACCAGCTGATGAAGATGTATAGTTGTCAACACCTTCAAGCATTTACCACTATGACTCCCTAATTGTTATATGCACACACATACACATATATGAAAATGACTCCTTAATTTATATATATATGTATGTATGTGCTCATATATGTATGTATACACACATCTCTATCTACATACATACGTATATATGTATGTGTGTATATATATACATATATATACACACATACATATATATATACATACACACACATACATATATATCAATATATATCCATACTTCTTCCCACCTCCTTACTGAAGGCATCACTAGTCTTCTAGTCATTCAGCTTCACAAGCCTGAGTTCTTTTCAACTCTTAATTTTCCTTTTCTCTATAAGTTGCCAAGTCTTATCACTTCCACAATATCTCTCACATCTACTTTTCTCTCTATTCACTTAGCCATCAACTTCATTCAGACCTCCATTACCTCTCCTTAGACTATTATAATAGCCCCCTAAATTCTCTCCTTGCCTCATATCTTTCTCCTCTATAATCCATCAGTTGCCAAACTAATATTCTTAAAGTATAGATCTCACTCTGCCCTCTCTTTGCTCAAGAAATCTCACTGTCTTCCTATTTACCTTAGGAGAAAATAAAAACGTCTCTGTCTGATATTTAAGTCTGGCTCCAACCTAGCATTTTAGGCTAACCGTACATTTCTCTATCATATTCTACATCCCCATTAAATTGGTCTACTCACATGATACTCCCCATCCCATTATTCTATGTCCCTCCTCAGTGTTTTTCCACTGAGAATATTCCTCCAACTTAAGTGGAATATTCCTCTAAGTTATATGTGGCCCATGGAATCCCCAGTTTCTTTCAGGACTCAGCTCAAGGCCTATACAAGGCCTTTCCCAATTCCTATAGTTAATAGTGTTATCCTCATATTGCCCCCCCCAAGTTATTTATGTTCATATATATATATATATATATATATATTTTTACTTGCTTACTGGTTTACATATCATTCCTTTTAACAAAAGGCAGATTTCCTAAGGGCAGGGATTGTTTTGTTTTTGTCTTTGTATCTCCAGGGTTCTTGTATAGTACCTGGAATAATGATTGTTAAGTTGGGACTACCAGAGAGTTATTTCCAAATTCTAGTGATTAATGTGTTTGATGGTAACTGCTCAATGTTTTTTCTTTTTTCTTTTTAATAAATTAATTCATCTATTTTTTCATTTTCAACATTCATTTCCATAAGCTTTAAATGATCTCTACTTCCCTTCCCTCCCCTCCTCTCTCCTAAAGACAGTGTACAATCCAATATAGGCTCTACATATACATTCTTATTAAACATATTTTCAAATTAACTTTGTTATATAGAAAAATTAAAATGAACAGGAGGAACCATGAGAAAGAAAAAAACAAAACCAAAAAAAAGATATTAAATAGTATGCTTTGATCTGCATTCAGGCCATATTTCTTTCTTGAATATGGATGGCATTTTGCATCATGAGGTTTTTTTTTTTGAGTTATTTTAGGTCCTTGCATTGATGAGAAGAGGTAAGTCTATCAAAGTCAGTCATCACACAATGTGGTTGTTACTATGTACAATGTTCTCCTGATTCTGCTCACTTCACTCAGCATCATTTCATATACATCTTTCAGTATTCCATTACTTTCATATACTACAACTTGTTCTCAGTGCTTTCCTTTCCAACTCATATCTGTCATAAAGCAGTACTTCAAAATCTAACCCTGAGGATCACTACCTTCTTTCTCTTCTTTCTCTAACCTTCCTCTAGGTCAACCATTGAAGGAGAGAGAGGAGTAACTCTGCCGAGAATGTTGAAGATGTCTGTGGGTTCCTAGGTACCTCTTGTGAATGCCATCAAGACAGTTTTTGACAAAGAAATGTGCTTTGCCTATGATTTGAACCGTAGTATGAAAGGTCTACTTCAGTTGAGGTCCTGGTGCAACAGCTACAGACAGTACATGGAGTCAAAAGAGAGGAGACAGAAAGACAGAGGAGTTGATGACAGCCTTTAACTTCCACTGTTACAGAGACTTGGGCGTTGTTCCTGAAGATGGCTGAGAGGCAATGGCAATGAATGATACACCCTCAGCCAGAGCAACACGAAAGTGGGGGTTATTTCTGAGAAGCATTTAAAAACATCACAATGTCTTTTATAGGCAATGAGAGCAAGCTACCAAAAGTGACAGGCTATACCATCTGAAGCCACAGCTGCTACCATGGTACTTGGTATAGGATGAATCACTATATGTGACCACTTAGGTCAGAGGAAGCACCTCTAAATAAGACTGAAGGGTCCTCAGAGGTCAGTGGTAAGAATTATTGGGGGATGAGGGTTAGGTAGAGGAAAAGAGCATGAGATGGGCCCATTTTAGGGGTCTGATTTATGTGATCATAGTTCTAAAAGGGAACTTGGTGTCTATCTACTTCAACCTCCTCATTTTACAGATCAGGCAATTGAGGCCCAGAGAGATCAAATAACTTTTCTACAGCCAGTGTCAGAGAGATCTCAGTTCCTGTGACTCCACGTTCAACAAGAGGGTTCAACAACCTTTCCATTGTAATACACCTTCTCCCCCTCTCATTTTTAACTCTAATTACAGGCAAGAAAGGTGAGTAGGAGGTTGGTATAGTGAATAATCAGCCACAATGGTTGCATGCGAAGTGACCTCGATTGATTGAATGACTGACTCACTCCAATTCAAGTTATACCACTAACTGTGTGACTTTGGACAAGCCATTTTCTCACTCCGGGCCTCAGTTTCCTCATCTGATAAATAAGAAGGTCAGAGTAAAAGATTTTTAAAGTCCTGCAGCTCTGACATTCTTCAAGGCTGTTATTTCTGTGTCATATGGTAATGGTAGCACAAGAGAAACAGTGGAAAAGAGAGGCAAAGGGCAAGACAGAATCATCATCGTTACTAAGATCAAATTTAACGTTTAACATACGTTTTGGGGTCTCAGAAATAATAAAACTCTCAAAAGAAAGCTTACAGTGTGTTGTGTAGAACCTCTCTGGAGGGTTTATAGAAAAACATGGATAAATAATGATATCATGGATCAAAGAAAAAGAGATTTAGGGATGAAAGTTATTGAGTTGAACCCTTCATTTTATGAATGAGGAAACTGAGGGAAGAAAAGCTGAAGTGACTTGTTCAACATCAAGTAGCTAGTGAGTGGCAAAGCCAAGATTAAATCTCAAGACTGGTGGTAAAATATACCTCATGACTCTCTCCACAGAGAGTTGGTGTACTAGAATGAATCATACAGTCAGATGTGGCTGATGTCTTGATTTGCTTCACTGTACATCTTCATTAGGGACAGTTAGGAGGTGCAGTGGATAGAATACCAGAGCTGGAGTCAGAAAGACATCTTCCTAAATTCAAATCTGGCATCAGACACTTACCAGCTGTGTGAACCTGGGCAAGTCACTTAACCCTGCTGGCCTCAGTTCCTCATCTATAAAATGAATGGAATGGCAAACCACTCCTGTATCTTTGCCAAGAAACCCCAAATGGGGTCATGAAGAGGCACACACGATTGAAGCATCTCAGCAACAATCTCCTAGACCTGCTAAATGAAGATGTCCCAGGGAAGCTCAAAATATTCTGAAGAGGGAAACTGAATAACCTTCTCAGAGTAAGACCGCTAATAATAGCCAAAACTCCCTTTCCTCCAGTTCCATCAGCAGGCCAGTGTTTCTACCATCTTCCTTACCTGCCCTGCACTTTTTGCGTATGTCTCCTCAAGTAAAACTGATTTGATTCACTGCATTGTGAACACCACAATTCTTTGTACTGGGCCTTTTGGACTTTGATCCTTCTTAGGTCTATGTTATGATACTGATGCTAAGACAGGAAGAATAGGCAGAAAACTGAAGAAAGTAGCAGGAGTTAGAGAATATTGGAGGCTGGGGGTGTGGGAAGGAGAAAGCAGTGGCAAAAAAGGAGAAAAATATATATGTATATATTTTAAATTTTTAAAAGTAAGCAGTGAGGTGGAAGTGGGGGGAGAAAATAAGATTTGAAGACAGACAGGCAATCTCTTGTAGTTTAGGAAGACATTTTGTTTGATTTAGTATAGATGGTTCATAACAAATTGCAAACTCAAAAAAAGTTGAATTGATTATGGAGATCAAAAACAGAATTTTATCATTCATGAAATTTTCAATGAATATGTGGAGAGCAACATTTCATGATCCACCTAGTAGAAACTGAAGGGTGGCTCAAGTAGTTGGAGAACCACCTCTTGACTATTTTGAATTGTAGGATAAAAGGATGTCACAAGGAAATAATTCCTCCAGTAACAAATAAATGCCAAAGACAAAAATAGGATAGAAATCCAAAGAATGAAAACATCAGGAAGGTCTGGCATAGTCAGTTAAGGCTTCATGGAAAAGGTGGAGTTTGAACTGAGCTCTGGTGCTCTAGATTACACATTAAGATAAAAATACCTTGTAGAGTATCTGAATTGCCCATGTGCCTTTTTAAAAAAATCACTTTCACTTCTATTATCTCCTTTGATATTCATAACAACTCATTAAGGTAAGTGGGGCAAGACTTACTCCTATTTTACAGATATGGAAAATGAAGTTCAAAGACTTTATCCAACTTGACCAAGTTTACATAATTTGCCAGTTCCAGAACCAACAGTAAAAGCCAGTCTAGTGCCTCCCTCAAATGCATACAAATCTAGAACTAGGATCCAGGTCTTTTGTTCACAAGTCTGACACAGTTTCCATTGTCTCATACCACCACATCTGGAACAACAGAAAAGAAAGAACACAGAATGGAGACTTTTCCTTATTCCTTACAGGTCCTTGATTAACCTATGGTAATGGTAGTGATGGTGGTGGTGGTGACTGTATCCAAACAGGCCCAGAATGGCAGCAGTGGTGCAGAATTTTTGCCCTGGAAAACTCTGGCACCTCAAGAAGGTATTCTTCATGCACTGAAATTAAACCAACTCATTATCAATGCCCTCTTGGGTTTACATCATCCCCAAGCACCCTATCCTCAGTCCAGGATGGGGGCCTGTTGAGAGAATGACCTAAGGCAGCTTTCTGAGTGCCACAGGAAAAGATGAGACAAGCATTCAAAGGATTATTCTAGCAGTCACAGAATCACAGGATAAAAATCTAAAGTTGAGAGGCTGTGTAATCTAGTCCAATATTCCTGCTTTACAGATGAAATATTTTACTTGAGTCCAAGAATAAAAAAGAGGGGAAAGTTGGATAGAGCTTCTAAGAGAAGAATTTTAACTCCTTATGGAAAGGGATTATCATATTTTTATTTTTGTAACCCTAGTATCTATTATTGTGCCTATAGAGAGCAAACTTAATTTACTAGTTTTAAATTGAAGATGAGATGAGGTAGTGAAAGGACAGGAATGACAAGGTTGGCCCTGGCACAATTTTGTCTACGAATAGCAGTAATGATTACTATAGTAAGGTTTCAAGACTTCTGAAAATCTACCTCTTTTTTGGAGCATTTGGGAAGACTTATATAAATTGATGCAGAAGGAAGTGAGCAGAGCTAGAAGGGCAACATGCATGATCATCACAACAATAAAGAAAAAGAAAGGCTTCAGAACATAAATCAATGCAGTAACTGATTAGGATTTCAGAGGACTTGATGATGAAATATGTTGAGTGCTGATAATAGATACAAAATGAGGTACACATTTACAGACTAGGCATGTATGTATGTGTTGGTTTTCCTTAACTATTCTCATTGGACAAAAAAAGAGTGTTCTACTGTAAACAAAGGGAAAACGATGAAGAAGTAAAAGATATTTTTTTAAAAGCATCAATAAAGCATAAAAATATATAAATTTCTCATTGTTTCTTATTTTCTTCCCCTGGTTTGTTTCCCCTACAGTGGTTGAAACCTTTGGAAAGCTTCAAGTGAAGCTTGAAAGGGGGGCCATGAAAGGGAGGGAGACAGACAGCAAAATTGGTTCTTCTTTATAATAAGAACGAAAGGAGAAAAAGGTTAAGTAGAAGGATGGGCTGTTAACAGTGGGAAGGAGAAAACAAACTGTTCTAATTCTTGGGCCCAGAGAAGCAGAGACAGAGACTTAAGAGGGAACTAGTTGGAGACTGAGGACACTCTTTTGGGTGTACTAGCAGGACCAGCATAGGCATGCCCTGATAGGTATGTATGGATATTATTGGATTATGTGAGGGTACATCTATGAGAAAGAAGGATAGATTTGGTGCTTCCCCTTATCCCCAAACCCAATCTCAACTGACTTAGTCACAAGATATAATCTCAAAGGATGCAGTTTTAATATGTTAACAATTTGGTTACAGCCTTATCTCTATTAAAATATCAACATTGCCCTAATTTTGGCAGAAGGAATCAATTCCATTAGATAAACACCCCTCAAAAAATAGCTATGTTTGCATGGTTTAAAATAGCTAAGCCCTGGTGACAATTCAGGAGCGTAAAACAGCCTGAGAATTTTATGAATGACCTCAGCAAGAGAAGAAAAGAGATACCTCCACTATAAACCATGGCATCTATCAACAGAGGCATTTGCCCAGAGGAGACATCCCATACAGCCATTGGAATGACAATTTGAGACTATCTAGGCACAACAGAAAAAGCAGAGACACAAATTCCAGACAGACATTAATACAGAGAAGTGATCACTCAAACGAAAGCAGAAAATTTGGGGAAATAATTTTGTAGACAGATTCTCAGATAAAGGTCTCATATCTCAAATATACCAAGAACATTTTCAAATCCATAAAAATATGAGTCATTCTCCAATTGATAAATGGTCAAAGGATATGAACAGGCAGTTTTCAGAGGAAGAAATCAAAACAATTTATAGTCATATGAAAAAGCTGGAAACCATTTCAAGGAGAATGACTTTGGGTAGCAATGAAGAGCCAGCGGGGACTCCAGAGGGTGCTAACCTTGGGTATATATAGAGAGATGACATATAGAGAGGAGCAGATTCTTAGCGTTTAGCTGAGCAAACTTTTCAAGAGAGACACTACATCAATGAGGGAGTTTTGTGAGAACTTCACAGGGGAAAAAAGATTCTTAGATTCAGCAGTATCAGTAAAGGAATGAGTAGGATTGGCCATGTAAGTTCTCAACACATGCCTCACTACAATTATTCCCATTCTTCATATGGACGCTGTGTGTATTTGTGGGCAAATATATCCAGATTTATGGGTAAAATGTTTCACAGATATTTTTCTTACTGTACTGTAGTTAATACCTTTGCTACTAAATAACTAGGGAGGCACCCCAGTTCAGTTTTAGGTATAGGTAGGGATGTACTGGCAAATATTTAACAACTGGGATCTCCAAAATATTTATATGCATATATATTTTTGCATGTCAATATATTTTATTTATTAAATATTTCCCAATTACATTTTAAAAGCACTTATACCATTCATTTTTTTTTAACATTGGGTCCCAAATTCTATACTTCCCTCCTACTCTTACTCCTACCACAAACCTTGAGAAGGCAACCAATATGATATTGATTATACATATGAAGTCATACAAAACATATTTTCATATTAATCATGTTACAAAAGAAAACACATGTTAAAAAACTCATAAGAAGAATAAAGAAAAGTAAAAGTGTGCTTCAGTTTGTACTCAGAGTTCATCAGCTCTTTTTCTGGAGATTTATAGCATCCATCATGGGTCCTTTGAAATTATTTTGAATCACTGTATTGAGAATAGTAACTGAGTCTTCCATGGTTGATCATCGTTACAATATTGATGATATTGTGTACAGTGTTCTCATGGTTCTTTTCACCTCACTTTGCATCAGTTCATATAAGTCTTCCCAGGTTTTTCTGAAAGCACCCTGCTTGTCATTTCTTATAGAACATGCAGACTTTGACTGAATCCAAACTTCACAAAACAAAGTAAGAGCCACACTTGAGGACCTAGAAGGCCACATATAGCCTCAAGGCCACAGGTTCCCCACTCCTGGTCTATACCTATGTTCTGTCAAACTCTATTTCAGTTTTCCAGCAGTTTTTGTCAAACAATGAGTTCTTGTCCCAAAAGATTGGATCTATGGGTTTATCAAATACTAGATTAATATGTACTGTAGACCTAATCTATTCCACTAATCCACCATTCTTTTTTTTTTGCCAGGACCATATTGTTTTGATAACTACCAATTTGTGATATAGTTTGAAATCTGGTACTGCTAAATTGCCTTCATCTACATGTTTTTTTTAATCAATTCCCTTCATATTCTTGACTTGCTGTTCCAGATGAATTTTATTAGCATTTTTTCTAGCTCCAAAAAATAATTCTCTGGTAATTTGATTGGTATGTCATTGAATAAGTAAATTAACTTAGGTAGAATTGTCATTTTTATTATATTGGCTTGAACTACCCATAAATAAATTAATATTTCTCAAGTTGTTAGGATTTATTTTTATTTTTGTGAAAAATGTTTTGTAATTGTGTTCATATAGTCTCTGGGTTTGTCTTGTCAGGTAGCCTACCAAGTACTTAGAATTGTCTGCACTTACTTTTAGTGGAATTTCTCTTTTTATCTCTTGCCACTGGCAATATACAGAAATGCTGATGATTTAGGTGGGTTAATTTTATATCCTGCAACTTTGCAAAAGTTGTTCATTGGTACGACCATTTTGTAGTTGATTCTCTAAGTATGCTACCATATCATCTGCAAAGAGTGATAGTTTTATTTCTACGTTGCCTATTTTATGCCTTTAATTTTTTTTCTTCTCATATTGCTAGAGCTAGCATTTCTAATACAATATTGTGATAATGAACATTCTTACTTCACTCCTGATTTTATTGGAAAGGCTTTAAAATTAACACCATTACAAATAATGCTTGCTCTTGGTTTTGGATAGATACTACTTATCATTTTAAGAAAGGATCCATTTTTCCAATATTTTCTGGTGTTTTTAATAGGAATGGGTGATGTATTCCGTCAAAAGTTTTTCTGCACCTGTTGAGATAGTCATTTTTCTCACTGATATGGTCAATTATACTTATAGTTTTCCTAACATTGAACCAGCTCTACATTCGTGACTTAAATCCTACATAGTCATAATGTATGATCTTTCTGATATATTGATTCAATCTCCTTTCTACTATTTTACTTAAAATTTTTATATCAATATTTATCAAGGAAATTAGCCTATAGTTCTCTTCCTCTGTCTCTGCTCTCCCTGGTTTAGAAGTCTAAACCACAATTGTGTCATAAAGGGAATCTGGCAAAACTCCTTTTTATCTACTTTTTCAAATAGTTTATATAGTACTTGGAGTAGTTGTTCCTTAAGTAAATGGTAAAATTCATTTGTAAATCCATCTGCTACTAGAAATTTTTCTTAGGGAGATCATTGATGACTTCCTCAATTTCTTTGTCTAAGGCAGGGTTATTTAAATATTCCATTTCCTCTTCTGTTAATATGGGCAATTTATATTTCTTTAAATATTCATTCTTTCCACTTACATTGTCAGTTTTACTGGCATACGAGTGGACAAAACAACTCTTAATAATTGTTTTAATTTCATTTTCATTGGAGATACATTCACCCTTTACATTTTTGATACTGGTAATTTGGTTTTCATTCTTTTTTTAATCAAATTAACTAATGGTTTATCTATTTTCTTGTGTTTTTTCCCATGAAACCAACTCCTAATTTCATTTATTAGTACAAGGTGACCTTTGTTTCTACTTTCAATTTTATTATTCTCCCTTTTACTTTCAGGATTTCTATTTTGGCATTCAGCTGGGGATTTTTGATTTATTTCATTTTTTTAGTTCCATGCCCAATTCATTGATCTGCTCTTTTATTAACGTATTCATTTAGCGATACAAATTTTCTCTTAGTACTGCTTTTGTAGTACTGTCCCAAGCTTCAGACTTTTTTCACACTGCTGTTTTCAGATTTAATTCCAGGGGTTTTTAAGTTTTCAGTGCTACTGAAAGGTGATGAGATCTGAGGAGAGGTATGGTCACTACAGACTATGCTCTGGTCCTCTTCAAGAACAAAGGACCACCACCACCACCAACAACAACAACCCAGGAAGGACCCGTGATCCCTACACCATATTGTTCCTCAGTGTCCTGATCCTTGTGACTGAAAGCAACCCTGCTAATGGACACTTACATTCCTTCATAACTGGAAGTACTCCTCTCTGCCCTGGAATGTGACCCAGAAGTGACTATAGAAAACAGAGTTGCAGAACAGCACACAGACCTGCATCCAGGGCAAGCACAGGGGATCCCCATAATCTCTTTCTGATCAGTTGCCAGGTCTCCTTACCAACTCTGGCTTGAGAGCTCCCAAAACTCCTGCTGCTTCTACTGCCACCATCACTGTTGCTGAATCCATATGGGCTCCAGGTCAGGCTCCACCCCTATGTCACAGAGCTCTCCTTCCAACCTTCTTAGTTGTCTTGGGCTAGAAGAAGGTCTAACCCAGAACTTTGGTTGACTCTGCAACTCCAATATTTGATTTGAGTCATTATTTTGAAGTTCTTTGGAAGGGAATGTTAAGAGACCATAGTTAAATGCTCTGCCATATTGACTCTACCTCAGAAAGAACACAGACATTTTTAACTTCATTCTAGATTATTAACACTTTCTTAAGTATAGATGATAAACAAAACAATAAATCAACCACTTATTTATAAGGTATATATGTTCATACTGGAAATTTAACAACCGGCTCAAGCTGGCTAGAGCTGGTTCCAGCATACTCCTGCTGATAGGGGTCAGAGCCAGGTTCCATAGACTCTAACCTAAAACCTAGCGGTAGTAGCTATCCTGTGAGGCTTCAGCTTATGAGCTCAAGTGGAAGTTGGGGGAGCAACTTAGAGGGGCTGCTATATTTCTATCCTCTATGATGCTGAGCCAACAATATGAACAATTTCTTCAAGAATTCACATTAATTCTCACATTCTGCTCTTATAAGATGGGAATTAGTTTCACTTATAAGGAACCCAAGAATAATTTTTGATTATACAAGCAATGTTGTACAATCCCAAGAGCACCTGTCTGGCAGTCAGATAATGGGAGTTCCAGTCCTACCTCTGATTTCCTATCTATGTCTGTAGGTAAGATATTTATCTTTTGTATGAAATTGTTGATACATTTTGCAGCAACAACACATACTTCCCAGCAAACACCCAAACTCCTTTTTTCATCGTCCCTGTGAAAGCAGTTATTAACTAAATCATTATCAAAATTAACATTAACTAGAAGGAATGATATATCCTTTAACTTTAATAGTCTGACACAATACTGATCATTTAGAATGTTCTTGCATTTCCATATTTAGTGTGTTTATATTACTATAATGACTGTGCATATAATATTTTGGTATTAGGTTTTCTTGACCTCTGAACAAATCATTTAACCTCTCTAACCCCCAGTTTCCTCTCATCTTTAAAAATGTATATACTAATACTTGTATTATTCACTTCACAGGATTGTCAGGATCAAATAAGATAGTATATAAGAAAATTGTAAAGCACTATGTGAATTTCCACTCTGATCATTATCCCTAATTTTCTTCAACAACATAATGTCTTCTTTGTATACATACAACCAAAGTTACGTCAAGTAACAAAACCAGCAGGCCAAAACTCTCCGAAGCCTTTCTTCTAAGGTGGATGTTGCACTCTCCAGGTCTGCAGAATATCTGTTTACAAGGACCTCCCAGCCAAGCCAGCCCTTCTTACCTCTGCGTCAGCTGCTTTCGGCTCACACACACAGCTGTCTCATAGTCATGAGTCACGCACACTTTATGGGGACTGCACTTCACATTCAAGCAGGGATCTTTGGATGGGTCTAGAGCTGTTGGAGAGAAAATGAAAACAGTGTTAGGACCTTAAGGGAAATTCAATTTCTAGTTCTGCTCAAATAAACTATAGGATCTACTGGTGGTAAATAAAACCAGCCGTGTGTTAGTGTTGTTTTTGTAGACCAGTGGGTATTAGAAGGAAATCTAAAACCACAGGGAATTATATATCTATCACACAACTTCTATTTTAAAATAAGAACGGTGAGTCCTATGTGCTGTGGGAATTTAGAACTTCATCTTAGATGCTGATTTTGAAATAAAATCCTTGAAATCGGTCATTCAAAGGCCCAAAACTTACCTTTCTTTATTTACTGTCTTTAAAAAAATGTATAACCTTGGAGATACTTAGCCTCTTTTATTTGCTCTAATTTTTTTTTTCCAAAAAAACCTTCATTCCTGTAGAAACATAGTTTTTGCTACACAGAAGTACATACCAGAACTGCAAGGGGCATAATAAATGTAGTCCAGACCCCTAATTTTACAGATAGGGGAAAAGACCAAGGTGTATCTCCTTACTTTTGCACAGCATGTCACTGATGGATGTAGGAATAACTTTGGTCCCCTGATTTAATCCAGGGCTCTTTCTAATACAAATGATTCCACCTAGTTTAAGTGATTTCACTAAGGTATTAAAATTTCAAGAGTTTTTTCTTTCACCCCACGTTGACCCTGTTTTTCTGATTCAGACAGTCTCCCCCATTCAATTTATGAATCATTTACTAAGTGTCCATTGCATATACATTGCAGATACAAGGTTTAGATAAGACACAGTCCCTACACTTATGGAGCTTACAATCTTGTAAGCAATAAGATGCATAAACAGATAACTTGTAATATAAAATACATTTAGTTGTGTTTTGGGGAGAGTTTTTTTGTTTTTTTTTTAAGGCCTGAGTTACTTTGTGAGAGCTGAGGAAGCAAAGGTTTTCTTTAATTAGAATCACTATTTGGAAAAGGGAAAACAGGGCAAAAACAACTAGTCAGGAAGCATTAATTAAACACCTGACATGTGCCAGGCACTATACTAATCACTGGGGATACAAGGAAAGGGAGAAAAACAGTCACTAATTTCAAGGAGCACACAATCAAATAGAGGAGACAACAGCTATATACAAACAAGATCTACCCAGGATAAATGGAGGATAACCTCAGAAGAAAATTACTAACATTAAAGGGGACCAGGAAAGGCTTTGTAGAGAACATAAGGTTTTAAATGAGACTTGAAGGAAGCAGACATAAGGAGGAGATTTCTGGGTATGGGGGACAGCCAGTGAAAATGCATGAAGTTTTGAATTGGAACATTTTGTTCCAGGAATAGCAAGGAGGACAGTGTTACTGGATCATAGAGATAGCAGTGGGATGCGAGAGGGGGAAGGTGGGAGAATAAGGTGTAAAAAGAATGGAAAGGTAAGAAGGGGAAAGTTATAGACATCTTTAAAAGTCAAATGGAGAATTATATATTAATCATGGAAGTAAAAGGGAATCACCGAAGTTCACTGAATGGGTGACATGGTCAGACTTATGCTTTAGGAAGATAAATTTAACAAGTGAATGGAAGATAGACTGGTGTGGGACAGATAAATAAGAAATTATTTCAGTAGTCTAGGAAAGAAATGATGAGGACCTAACCAGGATAGTGGCAATGTCAGAGAAAATAAGTGGATAGACAGATCAGATAGATAGATAGATATTAGACAGATAGATGATAGATAGATATTAGACAGATGATAGATAGATAGATATTAGACAGATAGATGATAAATAGATAGATAGATGATAGATAGATAGATAGATAGATAGATAGATAGATAGATAGATAGATAGATAGACAGATATGAAAGATTTGGAGAAAGCAGAAGCAATGGGAGTTTTAAGCAGATTGGATATGAGAAAGGGGATAAAAGAGAGTAAAGAATCAAAGAGGAGACCTAGTTTGTGATCTTGGAGTACTAAGAAGAGGGACAGTTTGGGGAGGGGGAGGACATAGTTTCAGTTTTAGACATGTTAAGTTTAAGGTGTTCATGGAATATTCGGTTCAAGATGCCCAGTGGGTAGTTAGAAAAGTGAGACTAGAAATTAGGACTGGATAAATAGATCAGTCATCTACCTAGAGTTCATCACTGAGTCCATGGGAGCTGATAGAATCACCAAGTAAAATAAAATAGGAGAAGAGAGCTTTAGGGGATACTCATAATTAGCAGGAGAAAGCCTGAATGAATATCCAACATGGTAGTCAAAGAAGGATCAGTCATGCAAGTAGGAGGAGAACCAGCAGTCAGGAAAAGTTAAAAAGAAGACATCATTCAGGAGAAGAGAAAGAGTTACAGTGTTAAAGGCTGCAAAGACGTCAAGAAGGATGAGGATTGAGAAAAGGCTATCAGATTTAGAAATTATGAGACAATTGGACAAATTGGACAATATTGTAGAACTAATCAGCTTTGAAAGATTTAGTACCTCTGATCAATCACATTTGCAAAGGTTTCATGATGAAGTACACAGTCTAATCCCAGATAGAGAGCTGATACACTCAGAGTATAGATAGAGACATTGTCTTTCTTTCTTTCTTTCTTTCTTTCTTTCTTTCTTTCTTTCTTTCTTTCTTTCTTTCTTTCTTTCTTTCTTTCTTTCTTTCTTTCTTTCTTTCTTTCTTTCTTTCTTTCTTTCTTCCTTCCTTCCTTTCTTGCTTTCTTTCTCTTTCCTTCTCTTTCTTTTTTCTTTCTTCCTTTGTTTCTTCTTTCTTTCCATATATAAAAAGATATGAAACAGCTACAAAATAATTACAATATAATTGGAAGGGAGGAACACATAGCAGCTGGGAGGGTGAGGAAATGCCTCATGTAGGAGATTGTATGGCATCTGAACTGAGCCTTGGAAGAAACGACATTCTAAGAGTTTGCGGTGAGGAGAGAATGTGTTCCAGGCATAAGGGAAGCCTATGTGAAGATACAGATATGGAAAATAGAGTGACATGAAAAAGAACAAGAAAGCCATTTTGCCTAAATGGTAGACTATAGGAAAGGGGGCAGGGGGTAATAGATAGATTGGAGCCAAAACTTTAAATGTCAAATGGAGCATTTAGTGTTTGATATTAGAGGAAGTAGGATGCTGATGGAGTTTACAGAGCAGGGAAATGATATGGCCATACCTCTATGTCAAGAATGACAAGTTGGTTGTCATGTAGAAAGAAGATGTTGTAGGAGGGAGACAATGGAGGCAGAATCCAATTAAGAACAATAGTCAAGGCACGAAGGGACTAGACCCTGAACTAGGGTGATAGTCAAGTGAACAGATGGAAGATAAAGATTCCTAGGTCTAAGCCTACTGCTTATTTGACACAGAGAATAAGCTGGGAAGCTTCTGATATTGGGTCATTCCTTAGTCCCCAAATGCAGAGAGAAGAGCACATATGTTGTTACTTTAGTGATTTTAGAGACCAGCTAAGAGAGCACAGCACTTGGTTCATCAGAATTCTACATGTTCAGCTATAGATGCCAGTCATCTGCTGAAGGGAGACCCCTAGGACTATCTCTACAGTAGAATGGATTGTGCCACCTTGATGTTCCACTCTGAGCTAAAGCATCAAGTATAGTACACATCTCTCAAACAGTCTGGAAAAGAGAATATTTTCCCCTCTCCCCCAGTCCCAATCTTTCTCAAACTTACGAGTCCACAAATCAACATCCTAAATGCACACAAGAATTAAGTTGCTTTAAGGAACAACACAGGTCCCTCCCTCTCCCTGTTTATATCAATCAAAATAATTCTTCCAATATTTTAAAGTCATCTGAGGTGATTTCACTTCTGAGATGCTGGAATTCAAACACCATTGCCTTTAGATGGTAACTCTAAATTTCTCATGAAGCTTTTAGACATGCCACAGCGGCAAAGTGTCGATTTTAAACGGGAACTAAAGTACATTTTTTCAGGAAGATCTTTGGTCTAAGGGGATAAATTGAACTCATTCCTTTCCCTGAAAGAAACTCTAAGTGACCTAAAGTCTTTTGAAGCAGCATTTGCTGAAAGATAAATAGGAAAGCTGATGCCACCTCAGAAATTTTACATCAGCCTCTGAGGTCTAAGTGGGGCTCTCCTGGCAGAGGTCTGCCTTCGAAAATGTAAATGCTGCATTAAGGGGGCCCTACAGTCCTCCATCACTACTAGGATTTTTGTGTTCCTTCACTGACAGGACAGCCTTCTTCGAGCCATTGAGATAAATCTGGATCTCCAGAAGGCTCTCTTCCACCCAAGAGGATCAATGCTCAAGGCAAGGCTGTTCCCTAACACCATTTCAAGCTGAGATTCCATTTTGTTTTTGTCCTTTTACCATGAGCAGCAGGCTCTGGGACCAGTGAGCAGGTACCAAATGGGAACTGTTTTCTTAATGACCTTTCTAGATTCTTAAAACCTTAGATTCCCCTAAAGCTTCTCAGTTCTTTGTGAACCCCATTCAGAGTTCTTAAAATAATTAGTGAATAAAAACAAAACTACATGAAATTATTAACAACCTTCTAACAACGAGCTGGCATTTAAAATTCTTAACCATGCGACTCACAGCCTTGCCAGCTCAGCTTTCTTTCCAACCTGTTACCTGACTTACTTTCCAAAACAAGGTGAATGAGTACACTCTTGACTTTCTTTTTTCAGTCAGGCTGGCTTCATCTCCCTCTCAGAGTTCTAGGTATCCTAAAGGTTTGGAGGAGTCTTCTTTTTCTCTGCTTTCATAGTTTAAGACCCCACTAGCTATATTCCTTCCATTGTTAAGGGACTTTAACTGGTATTCTAATTCTACTTAACTACTTAACATCAGGTAGTTTAAAGGAGATACTCACTTCTAAGAAAGAACCAACTTAAGAACATCCTCCCACCACCACCACCCTCCATCCCTGTCTCCTCCCTATCTCAGTCTCTGATGAATTAGGTTAGAAACTTAGTTCACTTCCGATATAGGACTTCCCACTAAGTCCACACCTAATTGGCTATTGGTGGGCTAGGGTTCTTCAGATAACTCCAAAAGTCAATCTTTGCTCCTTGGGACATTGAAAACTTAACTTTAACTTAAGCTTTTTTTTCCAATTGTTTGCTCTCCTGACCTTTTGAAATTCCCAAGGTTGGCATGGTCTCTCACCCCCAAGTCAAAAGAAAAATGAGGCAAAAAGGGTCAGAATTGCAAGTGTCTCCCTTTTCTGAATCCTTCTATAGCCTAACAAAAAAAACCTTTCCTTTGCCTTATGGTTATCTGAGTAGAACCAGTTACAAAACATCCATACATGCTCCAGTCTCTCAAAATCATAATTTTCCAAAAATCAGCCTTTCCAGGTTCTCCACATGGAAAGATACCATCCCAGGAACTCTGTGAAGGTGTCAGACTTCCATTACAAAGGTAAAATTTGTTACAAATCTCAGGGTATAGTGTTTTTCCCATCTATTTTATTTTTAATTATGGAATAAAATAAGCATCTCTGATAATAAAAAAAGATGATTACATACGAAACTGCAATTGTTATGTAAACTTGAAATTCCTTTTAAATATGCAATGAAATTATCAGGTAAATTTTTTTCTTCCTTCCCTCCCTACCTAGAAAAAGCCATCATTAGACACAAATAGATTTATCTTTTCTTTCTCTGGATGTAGATAGTGCCTTTCTTCATATGTACTTTATAGTTAAATTGGGTATTTATAATAGATAAAAGAATTTATTCACTCAAAGTTATTCTTAAAACAATATTGCTATTACCTTACACAACATTCTCTTGGTTCTGGTCATTTTGTTCATTATTTCATGCAAATCTTTCCATGTTTTTCTAAGATCATTGAGTTAATCATTTTTTATAGCATAGTAATATTCTACTCAAATGAACAATTACAAATTATCATTGGCACTGCAACCACTTTTCTTGTCCTGCCCCAGCTGTCATATTTCTTGCTTTGATAAATCTTTACTATGATATAAAATGGCAATTACTCAAAAGTTAAGAGAACTAAGCTGCAGTGATCCACAGCCATGGTTGCTGAATAAGGCAGCAGTTGTTAGGGGTTATAGGCATTGCACAGAACAATTGATTTTTCACACCTGTGGGTCCCAGGGATTAGGCAACACACACTGGCCTGGACCATTAGTGACTAGAAATCTTGAAGACATTTATAGCTATGCCTACGTGTGTGTGTGTGTGTGTGTGTGTGTGTGTGTAGAATTACAAACTTCATTTCTCTTCCACAACCATTTTAAAAAATTCAACAAATACTCAGAGTTGGCTCGAGACGTAGACATTTGAAAAAACAATGATTCCAAAGCATGAATATTTCTTATTCCTAAGATTGTTCAGTATGAAGTGTGGTAGTTGTTTCTGTGCTTAGGATAAGTTTACAATAAAGTGTGTTCAGTTGAATAATTGTTTATTGAATATAGACTAATGAAGCACCAATAGCATTTGTCTTATCCTAGTCCTTGGACAGGATAGCTGAGAGCCAGGAAAGCAAGCACATCTACTAAGTCAGGCAAGATGAACTGAAAAATGAGGACTGATACTTCATGCTACAAGGATTTCAAAGTAGATTTTTCTATCAGAAAAGAAGTACAGTGGAGTGAAAGAAAGCCACGCTGCCCCAGATTAAATAACATGCATAATATGTGTTCACTGACAATGGAAAAGAAAAAGACAAAACTACATGAGCTCAGAACACTCATTTTTTCACTGCTGAGACAGAAAGAGAAAAATGATCAATTTGTTTTTTGGTCACCACCTTGCCAACACTCTGGTCTTACAGACTGTCCAGTGGGTAGCCCTGGAGACTAAATGAACATCTAGGTTCCCAACAATAGGCAATGGAAAACTCAGATGGTCCAAGATCCAGCCTGCCCCACCATCCTCCTCACCCATAAAAGACCTGGCTGCCATCTGATGACAATGAGTGCTTGTAATTATCCTTTCTATCATTTGCTGTACTTTCATATTATCCATCACATTGGGCCTAAAAGGGACAGTTGGAATACTCCTTGTATTGTTATTTCCAGGCTCTCCTGTAGTCTCTTATTCAGTAACCTTGCTGCTTTTTAAGTCCACATAATTACAAAATTCCACCCAATCAAAATTATGACAGCTATAATATCCCATCTCTTAGAAGTCATTCTCTCTCTTTTCTCAGGCACCTGGTACACATCTTCCCTGACACTCAAGTCTTTCCCATTTACTAAGGGACTTAATTACTAATTCAATACTCTCTTAACCTTCTTAAACTCTCATTTCCTCACCTTCCTTAACTCCTATGACCTACTCCTTCACTTTATCTCAGTCATATATATTGTCACCATTACTCTTGACATTACCCACTTCCCTAATGAGAAACTCTGACATTCCTCATCTGACCCTAACCTCCTACTTTTCTGCTTTTCCCTATGTTTTACCCCTCCTACAGCTCTTCTTTGTCCTCATCAAGACCTCTATTGCCTCCAAACTTCTGTACTTTCTCAGGCCATTACCCTTGCTCTGGAGGAGAAAGTAAGGTGGTTGACCTTGCACAGCCCTCCTTCACTCAAAACAAAGTCAAGTACAAGTCATGTCATCATTTCTCTGGTTTTCTTCGAAATTGAAGAATGAACACAACATGTAAATAGACCAAGCTGCCTGAGTGGGAGCCCAACTAGGTGGGTAACTCAGCACATCCTCTCCCTTCTGTTTCCCTCTCCCCTTACTTCTCCTCTCCAAAGGAAGGTAAACTTGAATAGTCAGAGGCTTCCCAGTTAACTTGAGGTTTACCAGCTAGATGTCTTCATTTCTTCCTTCCCTCCTCCCTTCTTCCCTCCCTCCCTTCTTTCTTTCTTTTCTTTCTTCCTTCCCTCCTTCTTTCTTTCTTTTTCTTTCTTCCTTCCTTTTTTCCTTTCTTTCTCTCTTTCTCTCATTCTTTCTTTCTTTCCTGTCATTTCCAAAACCTTAAACCTACTGCATTCTGAAGCCCATAGATTGGACAACAATAAGTCCCTGCCCAAGCTCCACTTAATGGCTGGTTTACAGTGATTACCAATAGTGACAGTTTCTCTTTCCCTCCCAGCTTAATTTAGTGATTTTTTTTCTTTTGCTCATTAAACAGACCATTCCCTGACTACTTCTTAAAGAGGCCTATTCATCAATGGGCATTATCTCCCTCTTAGTGAATACCTGAAAAAGTCTTAGCCTAAAAAGGTCAAAGTCTCCCAGGGCATCCTTGCCCATCTCCAGTCATCCTGATGAATGTCTGGTCACTAGACCCAGATGGCTCAGGAGGAGAAAGTGAGACTGATGACCTTGCACAGGCCTCCCTCACTCAAAACAAAGTCAAGTGCAAGTCATGTCATCACTTCTCTGATGTCATGATCTTCTTTGGCAATGAAGGACGAACATAACAACAAAAACACAACAACCAACCCTTGCTCTGACTTCACTCTCTTCCCTCTCCGACTTCAGTCCAATAGTTAGCCATTTCAATTCTATACTGTGGTCTGCTCTTTGAATCCTTTGTTCAACTGTGATCATCTCTTGCCAAAACCTGGATTATTTCCACCATCTGCCTCTTTCACTCCTACTTAGGAGCTGCTGAACAAAGCTGGAGGAAATCTGATAACTGTAATAACTACATACATTAAAAAGTTATGTTACCTAAACTCTACTGGACTTACACTGCATTAAGGCAGTCCTTTTATGCTCCTCATTTGATTTCATAATTTACTCTTCACAAAAGCTATCCCAAACCTTTTCTTCCTTATTGAAGCCTCCTTCCCCTTCTCTCTCAACTGAGAATTTTGTCTTTTACTTCATCAACAAAAGACCATTCATTGTGAGCTCCCTATTTTACCATCATCTTCATCTCACAAGCCCTTGACAGCATCTCCTACTCTCTCCTTCTTTCCCTCAGTGCCTAACAAAGAAGTCACCCTTCTTCTTGCCAAGGCCAATTCTTCTACATGTGTATTTGATTCCCATCCCCTTTTGTTTTCACTAGCAGATTGTATCCTAAGTCCTCCCTCCCTCCCTCTCTCTCTCTCTCCCCCCCCCTCCCTCTCCCTCTCCCTCTCCTTCTCCCTCCCCCCTCTCTGCCTCTCTCTCTTTCTCTCTCCTTCTTTCCTTCCTTCCTTCCTCTTTTCTCCCCCTTCTCTCTCCCTCCTCTGTCTCTCCTCTCTCTGTCTCTCCATCCTTTCTCTGCCTCTCTCATATCTTCTTCAACCTCTTCCTATCATCCCTATGCCTTCAAACATGCCCAAATCTGCTCTATCCATAAAGAATCAGCTAGACCTTACCTTCCCATATCTCTCCCCTCTTTGTGAGCAGGGATTGTTTCATTCTTTATATCTCCAGAATCCAATATATTGCTTGGCATTAAGTCAATTAATAGATATTTGCTAATTGATTTGATTGATTGCTCCTTCTAATGATCTCTGCTTTACACACAAAGGAGTCATTCAAATTATTGTCACACTTGGAAGCTTCTAGACTTTCTGCCAGTGGACAAGCGGTTGAATCCTACTTCCACCACACCTGGCCATAAATGCCTATATGGGCTAAATATTCACACAGGTCCAAAAAAAGTCCATGCCTGTCAATGGAAGTTTGCATCCATTCATATTCATTCTTAAGATGCCATTAGAGAAGAAAGGATTAGAGTGGGGGAAATGGTGGCACAAATCTCTTTGTAACATGCCCATGTTCATATTGCTACAGGGTCATGATTGCAATAGGAAGAGCACTGAAAACTCAATCTGGTATCTTGCCTCCAGGGCTCTTGCCCTAAATTAGGTCATATCATCACAGGCACTAGAAGTTTTTCTAGGACAGAGCTTAATAAAGACTTGGGTTACTGGGGTCTCTGGCTTCCTTTCCAATTCTCACTTAATGTGACTTAAAAGGCAAGACTTAGCAAAACCAAAAATACTCATTTCAACTAATTACAGACTGTTTGATCATGAAAACCTTGGCATCAATCTTGCCTCATTACTCCTAACTCATGGGATAGAAGCAAAGAAAATGGGAGCAATATGGTGCTCTGAAACTGGGAGTCACAATGCCAGAGTCTGGATCCTAACTCTGCCTCTTACTACCTGTGTGACCTTGGGCTAATCACAACCTTGCTGGGGCTCAGTTTCCATATCTGTAAAGGGGGCTGGAGTAGATGACCCTTGAAGTCCCTTGCAACTTTGGATCTATGAACCTATCAGAAGAGCTCTATCTGCCCTAAAGAATTATATAAACATGAACTTTTCTTATTCAGTACTCCAGTCTATCCATCCCCTATTTCTTGAAAGAAAAATTTCCAAAAATGAGATCACCACCCAAAACAACCAGCTTCTCTGATATTTAACTCTCTCTTCACATAATTACTAAGAGATTTGCATAGAGAAATCAATGCAGCTAAAAATTAATTACCAGAGCCTGGATACTTCAAACATGCACGTGAATTATTTTGAGTAAATGAACTTCACAGTATAACAAAACAGTAACAAATCAAACTGTCAGCATTTATTTAATCACCTTGGCTCATTTTGTTTGTGGAAAAGAAAAAAAAATGTGACATCAGGGCCTGCAAAGAAGTGAGAAGGATAAGAGAATAAATCTATTTTCATTTCAATTCAAGGCTTTTAGCATCTTTTTTCCTGCTTGTAGCAATACTGCAGAAGGCCATCCTGGTTAACTATATTGTCAAGGGTTGAACTGCAGTACTTTCCAAGAAAAAACGATAAGAAATCTGAATAATGAAGGGCATTGGGAGAGAAGTTCTTTAATAAGAAGCTGTGAAATTGGGCTGGCACACTGAACACAGAAAGGGGGACGAGAGCAGAAGATGCTGGGTGCTGGAGATAACCCCACTTGTGGCTAAATTCTATATAGTTGCATCTTTCATTAATTTCAGTATTTTACACTTTGTGTTTCATTTCTCAGCTCCTAGCCATACTGAGAATACCACTAACTTCTATTTTCTTTCTACATTCTGCCAGCAGCAGCCTGGGCAAAGAGAGAACCTGCCACCATCAATCAATACTGTCCAAGTACTCAGTGGCCTCTCGGGCCCCAGGAGCAGTTCCTATAGAAATCAGTAAGGAACTATCTTGTGTGTCACTCTCAGTGAAACTGGGTCCAGTGGTAAAAGTCTTTCAGCAATTTATCCCTCAATGTAAGGTTCTGAAGTCCCTTGGAAGGAAAGGAATAAAGGAAAAGGGACAGAACAGAGGAAGAGGAGAAACAGAATAGAGAATGGAAAAGAGTAGCCCACTGTTTTAGAGGGACAGCCAGTGGGACAGAAAAACAACATGTATCAAAAACCCTTATTTTCATAGGTAGATAAATGTGCTGCCTCCTTGCCTGCCTCCAGGTCTTTGCCAGGGCTTAGATTATTACACTATACATTTCTATGGTCATAAACACTCAAAGCTGAACCATTTCAAATTTTCTTTGTCCTGACAAGATGACCTTAAAATTCTAAAACAATGATGTCTTCAAATATTTGAAAGGTTATCATCCAGAAAATAAAGAGCAGTGGGTGGCCAAGAAGCAAAATTTTTAAAGCTATATGTAAAGAAAACCTTCCCAACAGTTATACCTCAAAGTGAAACGGTTGCCTCCCTCATACCTCTGTAGAGGAAATGTAGCTAATAAAGGAGAAAAACTGATGACACTGACTTAGCTTGGAACTGGATATAAGTAATTGGGCTTACAGCGTAACTGTGATGGATAAAGCATGTCCCTGATTAAGGAATCTGAAGGTGAAAGACAGAGACCTAGAGAGATACAAGGCTGTTGGGATCAACTCAAATATTTGTTTGTCCCCCTGCCACAGTAGATCTTAGATTTCTAGGAGGTAGTGTGTTCCCCATGTGTTAGTCTCTGGGACATTTGAGCAGTGCCACAGTTGAAGGAGAGATAGGGACCTGAATGAGATCCTGGATCCAGACTTCCTAGACCATGGAATAATGTTCATAAGATCCCATGTTTCTGTTTGCTCATGAATATCAGAAAAACTTTCATTCTTTAACCCTGTCATGTTACCCACCTGAATCCGATTTTTGTTTAGTAAGACAAAAGTTTTAGTTACAATATACTGAATTGGGGGATCAGTTCCTATTTCCATGGTTTGGCTGAGAGATTGAAGAAATGGGGAAAAGACTCCAACCTAAAATGGGGTTCAGATTTGGAGGAGACAATCCTGGAACTGAAGAAAATAATACACTTACTTCACACATGAATAATGCATTTACTAATCTAATTATATGATCTATTTAAATTATGGACTTGAATGAGGGTGGATGAATGAACTAACATCAAAGGAAGGAGGGGAAAGGGCATATCCAATAAGTAGGGGTCCAAATCAAATGATGCAGACTACTAAAACAGAGCTCAATTCTGACATAAAGACTGAATTGAAGATAATTTTGATGAGAATGATTACAAAGGAAACTCATAAGTCCTCTTCCTAGAAAAGGAGAGGAAGCATTCTATTAGGAAGAGTTTCAATGCAGTCTTGACCAAAATTAGGGAAATGGACCAAATCACCCCTCAGGTTTCATTGTAACTTGTTAAGTCATAAAGGCATAGAATATCATTTGAATGGGCCCTTAGAGAACATCTTTATCAAACTTCTCAAATGGAGAAACTGAGACCTAGAAAGAAGAGACTCAAAGTCATAGTCAGTTAGTGTCAGAGCCCTGACTGCAATTTTCATCTGATTTCCACTTCAGAACTCTTTCTAGGTCACCATACAGACTTCCTCACAATTTCTGAATATGTTCATATCCATAATGACCAAACCCAGTACCACAGGAACAAAGTCTGGGACAAATAACCTTGAGATATAAGAACTACCAATATCTATTAATTAAAACACACATAAACCCACACATAGGCATGCACATATACATACATATACATATACACATGAACATGCATATACACTTATACTTACACATACACACATGTTTATACATGTTATATATGTAAGCATGCACCCATACACATAAACAATACAATACAGATTCCCAAACACATTACACCATCTAGACAAAGCAGTTTCCTTAAAGTTTGAAGTCTTTATTGAGAATGATGTGGCTATAGAATTCTAACACTCCTGAGCAAGCTATGATAGGAGCGCAGAAAATAAAAGGGAAAGAAATAAGTTTTTCTCATTATTTATACCAATCTCATTCTAATTCTGTACAATGTTGCACTGACTTATCAGGTTTATGAATCTGTAGGTCTGAGGAAATAATAAAGCTAGGTTTCCAGTGAATGGTTACATGCTGTGAACTATAAGCCAAGAGCCAAGCAGATTTATATCCCTATGGGCAGTGGAATCTTGCTACTGAGCTGACAGATGGAATTTCCCTGGTAAGGCTCTCAGTCTAATTGTCAGGCTGGCAGGGAGGCTTGCACCCAGCTCAGAGCCCCTCAGCCCATCCAGGCTCATCACTAATACATCCACTCCTAGAAGAAATCCCAACCACTTTGCTACATGATCACTATCATGACCATAGGATATTAGAAAGTGAGTTTAGAGATTATCCAATCCACCACTCATTTGGTAAGCAGGGAAACTGAGTTTGGGAGAAGAGAGGTGTGGAATTGGGGTCAGGGGAAGGTGACATTCCCAGGATTACAGTGAAAGTTAAGTCACCACCAATTTGCATTTATGGAGAGTTTGTTCTGTGTAGGACACTGAACTAAATGTTGTGATGAATAACGCACGGTCACTTCCCTTAAAGGACTCATATGAATAGATCTGAAAAGAGACCTCAAGCTAGCTCATCTAATTCAACCCTCTTATTTACACTTGAAGAAACTGAGGCCCAAACAAGTTTAAAAATTTGCCTAAGCTCAAAACAGAGTGGGACAGATCTGTGTCTAGACTCCTAGTGTTTTGATTTCTGGATCTATTGAAATTTCTACTATGCCAAGAAGACTAGAGTCATCCGAAAGAAAAAGCATGGTGTAAATTTAATTTGCCTTACCACCTCCCCTCTTGGCTCCCCTTTTTTGATCATGTTCCTTATCATCCAAGTTGCTCCCTACCTAGGCTTCCCTTCCCAGATCTTCCCTTCCAACTGCCCCCAATGAAAACACATCAACCCTGTGTCTCATTCTCTTGACAACTTAATCTGCTTGTCATCATCACTGAAAAAGAGATAAAAATTCCTTAGATTGTTGACTTTCTTAAGGTACTTGCCAGAGTCTTATCTTGCAATTCAATCCCAATCAAGAAGTATTTATTAAGGAGTAGAAAGACTAACGTATGCTAGATCCGAACCCACAGCCCATAAATTTTCTGTAAAAAGAGCTCCCCACAAATTCTAGAGCACTGCAAGCTGTGTAGAAACACAGTGGAAGAGATTTCCATTCCAGAGAGCCCTGGAAAGCCGTCCCCAGGGGTCCATTGTGCTCTGGACAGTATAGCCCACCCCTGTGCTGCCCTGGCTGCGGAGCCAAGCCCTGGCCAAGCGGTCCCAGAGAAGCAGATCCGAGCAGGCTTCAGGGACAGAACCTCTGGCAGCTGCAAAGGTCCCTCCACCCACAGGTGCTACAGGTCAGTGAGAGAGACATCTGAGCTGGCCGAAAGGGGAGCGGGGTGTCTCCGTGGCTTGGGCCCCCTTGGGAGGCAGCAGCAGAGGCAATGGCAGAGGCAGTAGCGGCAGGGACTCCCCCAAGTAGGCAGGAGCTCAGGGCAATTACCAAAGGTCTCTGCATAAACCCCCTGAGGGAACTGAGCCTGAGAGGCGGCCCTGCCCCCATCCCAGCAACAGAACTTAAGTTCACATTGAATAGCAGCCCTGCCTGCCACAGAAAGCCCTGAGGCTAGGGAGCAGCATTTGAATCTCAGACCCCAAGTACTAGCTGGGATGATCTAGGCGGGGGTGGAGAGGAACCTCAGAAGTCAAGTAACTGGCTAGGAAAATGCCCAGAAAAGGGAAAAAAAATAAGACCATAGAAGGTTACTTTCTTGGGGAACAAATGTTCCCATCTTTCATTTTTGATGACAAGGAACAATGCTTACCATCAGGGAAAGACATAGAAGCCAAGGCCTCTGTACCCCAAACACCCGAAATAGATATCCAATGGGCTCAGGCCATGGAAGAGCTCAAAAAGGATTTTGAAAATCAAGTCAGACAGGTGGAGGAAAAACTGGAAAGAGAAATGAGAGAGATGAAAGAAAAGCATGAAAAACGGATTAATACCCTGCTAAAGGAGACCCCAAAAAATGCTGAAGAAAATAACACCTTGAAAAATAGGCTCACTCAATTGGCAAAAGAGGTTCAAAAAGCCAATGAGGAGAAGAATGCTTTCAAAAGCAGAATTAGCCAAATGGTAAAAGAGGTTCAAAAGCTCACTGAAGAAAAGAGTTCTCTCAAAATTAGAATGGAACAGATGGAGTCTAATGACTTTATGAGAAATCAAGAAATCACAAAACAAAATCAAAAGAATGAAAAAATGGAAGAGAATGTGAAATATCTCATGGGAAAAACAACTGACCTGGAAAATAGATCCAGGAGAGACAATTTAAAAATTATGGGACTACCTGAAAGTTATGATCAAAAAAAGAGCCTAGACATCATCTTTCATGAAATTATCAAGGAAAACTGCCCTGAGATTCTAGAACCAGAGGGCAAAATAAGTATTGAAAGAATCCATCGATCACCGCCTGAAAGAGATCCAAAAAGAGAAACTCCTAGGAACATTGTGGCCAAATTCCAGAGTTCCCAGGTCAAGGAGAAAATATTGCAAGCAACTAGAAAGAAACAATTCCAGTATTGTGGAAATACAATCAGGATAACACAAGATCTAGCAGCTTCTACATTAAGGGATCGAAGGGCGTGGAATAGGATATTCCAGAAGTCAAAGGAACTAGGACTCAAACCAAGAATCACCTACCCAGAAAAACTGAGTATAATACTTCAGGGGAAAAACTGGTCTTTCAATGAAACAGAGCACTTTCAAGCATTCTTAATGAAAAGACCAGAGCTGAAAAGAAAATTTTACTTTCAAACACAAGAATGAGAAGAAGCATGAAAAAATAAACAGCAAAGAGAAGTCAGAAGGGACTTACCAAAGGTGAACTGTTTACATTCCTACATGGAAAGACAATATTTGTAACTCTTAAAACTTTTCAGTATCTGGGTAGTTGTTGGGACCATACACACACACACACGTACACGCGTGTGCACACACACATACAGAGACAGAGAGCACAGAGTGAATTGAATAGGATGGGGCCATATCTTAAAAGAAATTAAGGTAAACAGTGAGAGAGAAATGTAGTGGGAGGAGAGAGGATGAAATGGAATAGGGTAAATTGTATCTCATTCAAGAGGCAAGCAGGAGACTTTTTAGTGGAGGGAAAAAGAGGAGAGCTGAGAAAAAAACATGAAGTTTAACCTCATCACATTCGACTAAAGGAAGGAATAAAATGCACACTCATTTTGGTATGAAAACCTATCGTACAATACAGGAAAGTGGGGGAGAAGGAGATAAGCAGGGTAGGGGAGATGATGAAAGGGAGGGCAATGGGAGGAGGAAGCAATTTGAAGTCAACACTTGGGGAGGGACAGGATCAAAAGACAGAATAGAAACAATGGGGGACAGGACAGGATGGAGGGAAATACAGTTAGTCTTACACAACATGACTATTATCGAAGTCATTTGCAAAACTACACAGATATGGCCTATATTGAATTGCCTGCCTTCCCAAAGGGAATGGGTGGGGAGGGAGGGATGGGGAGAATTTGGAACTCAAAGTTTTAGGAACAACTGTTTAGTATTGTTCTTGCTACTAGGAAATAAGAAATGCAGTTAATGGGGAATAGAAAGTCATCTGGCCCTACAGGACAAAAGAGAAGATGGGGACAAGAGAAGGGAGGGATGATATAAGAGAGGGCAGATTGGTGATAGGGAAAATTAGAATGTTCAGTGTATTGGGGTGGGGGTAGGGGATAAATGGGGAGAAAATTTGGAACCCAAAATTTTGTGAAAATGAATGTAAATAGTTAAATAAATAAATTTATATTTAAAAAGTATTTATTAAGTACTTAGTATGTGCCAGGTACCAAGGAGACAAAAGCATAAATGAAACAGACTCTGATATCAGATTTTATATTACATAGGAGTTGGGGGAGGAGCAAATAAAAACATATTCACAGATAATTCAATAAAACATACACAAAAATTTAATATGTGTAATTGGGGTAGGAGATCACTAAAAAAAAATGGTTATTTGTGCACTGTAGAGTTATGTTTATATGTTCTCTGACCTATTTGATGATGTTCTCCTGGGACACTGTCTTATTTACTCTAGGGCCCAGCACAGTATCCTACTTATATATACATTTGCTTAGTGCTCTACTCACATTTCTGTTTATTCCTGTCAGATTTTTCTAGCTCTGAAATAACAGTATTAAAATGCCCTATAATTTCTCTAACCATGTATATTTTTGCAATTCAGTTGACTTTTCCTAATTGAATATAGACTCTATACCACCTGGTGAATAAATGCTTGGTATTAACATTAGTTTGCTGTCTTTTTCTTTTGGCATAATGCAGTTTATTAATATTGGGAATTTTTATTTGATAAAACGAGTACAACTCTTACTTTCTGGCAATCACTTGAGGCATAATAAATTTTGCTTCAACCTCTTATTTTCATTCTCCATGTGTCTTAATTTTTAGAGATGTTTCTTGTATACAAGAGTTTCGTAGTTTGCTTGTTTTTTTTTTCATTCTGATATTCTCATTTTATTAAACTATTTAATCATTCATACTTAAAGTGATAATTTGTTCGGCTTGTATTTTCTTCCATTTATTTCTTATATATTCAATTCTATTTCTTTCCTTTTTTTTCAATACTTTGCCCCTCTGATTAGTTTTGTTTATACAACTTTCATAGATCTGTGGTAGAGGGGTGACTCCATAATCAGGAAGGCCTAATTTCAAACTATATCTTCACACATATTAGCTATGTTATCCTTAAGAATTCACTTATAAATTCTCTGTGTCTCAGGGAACTCTGTACAAATAAAAATTGCTGAACTGGTACTAATGTGCTTTGGTAGAGTTTCCTCATTGAAAGCTGTCTAAAAAAACAATGAAATCACAACTCAGATAAAAAGCCAACATACAGAACACTTTTGATGCTACCCTCCTCCCAAAGATTTGAACTGCCTTCCTCAATCCCATTTGCCTCACCTAGCTGATTTTTCTTTGCATTTATATAAATTTTACACTTCTCTTTTCCTTTTTATTTGAATGATCTATACTACTCACTCTTTCAACTCATATCTTTACCCATTCAACTAAAGGAATGGTTCAAAATCTTTTCCCCATGCCCCTTCCACTTCTCTTTTAAAGTAACATACTTTTCTCAGAAGCTTTGCTTCATTTTGTCCTCCTCATTCTTTTCTCCTCTTCCAGTCTACTTTAAATTTTATTTTCAGGTTTGTAGACTATATTTTTACTTATTTCTTCTGTATTTTTTTTTACTTTTCTGAAGACAGAATCTCTTAAGTTCCAGGTATGAGGTCCCTCTACTCTGTGATCATCTTTGTAGCTCATATTCTCTCCTCTCTATTTTTCCATTCTTCCTCACTCTTGGAAATATCAATTCATAAAGGTAGCAATGCTATATGGAAGCAGTGTAGTATTGTTAAAATCTGTCTGTTCTCCAAGTCATGAGGCTAAGTAGTATTCCCTGGATTTACCATGATCAGTCTTCCATCCCTAAAGACATCTTTCCTATCTTTGCCTTTATGACCTCATAAATCCTCTCTTCTTAGGATGGTGTTTAGGGAGATCAATCCTTTCTCAAAAAAAAAAAAAAGGTAGTATCCTATTGCTAAAGTCCTTCCCCATCCCCACTCAAATAAATTCACTATAAGGTCCCTGTCTCTATCTGCAAACATAAATACATGTGAATGTTCTTTAATACTAATCTATCCTTTGTTTTCCCCTCCTGAGATGATGTCCAACCTAAATTCATTTCTAATTTCTTCTTTGTGTTGTTTCTCCTTTGGGCCACTCTAGTTTCCTGCTGTTGTTTTAACTTCTCTACAAAATCCATATTTATTTCTTTTTCACTGGGGGATTTTCATTTTTCCCCTTCATATCATAATATGTGATTTTTCTTTGAGTGTTTACTCATTCTTCCTTCTGTTTTTGTGATCCTCTCTCGTGGCGGTGAGATTGGTGAGCAAGGATTTTATTCACCTTGATAATCTCTTGAGGTGTTCTTTCAGCATTTCTCTTGTAACTCAGTCATTAGCTACTCTTTGGTTCCTCTCCCTTCTGCTGCTGCACCAGCCACTGAGATTTTCTGGGCTTTTAATTTCCTCATGCTTTAAACATGAGGAGCATTCTTTGCCTCTTTATACTGAGGGTCAACAATCATCTGGCCCAGATCCCTTCCTAGAGTGACTTCTAGGTAGAAAGGATTGACCACAGATGGGGCTGTAGCCCCTTTATCTCAGGCACTAGCCGGTGGCTCTGTGCTGAGCTCTATATCATTTACATATTCGATTCCCCTGAACCTTCCTACCCCACCATGATCCCTTTCCTTTGTATGGCTAGGCAAAATCAGTCTTCCTTTACTTCTTGTCTGGATAGAAACAAGAATTCTGTCTGAATCACTTCCACTGGGGAAGCCGGCAGGAACCCCTACAGCCAGACCCTTAGTGACAAGGCTTCTAGTTGGCTTACTCTCCTTGTATGCAGATCGTTGAGTGGAGACACTGAGCAAGGACTCTAAGTATTTGAGTTATCTGATTTATTTTGTGAGGCTTTTATCTGTGTGGGAGTTTCTGCATTCCTATCCTAAAAATTCAGCTCTGATTGTACTCTATATCTGGCCTTTTTCTGAGGCATTTGGGTTTTTGAGAGGAATTACTCTACCATCTTGCCACATCTGACTCAGTGTTTCAAAGACTGAGATGAATAAAATTAAGGCCTAAATGCAAATGTCATTCTGCTGAAGTCAAAGGGGAAGCTTAATTCCTAGCTTTTTGAAGTGGAGTCAACATAAAGTACATTTTTTATTAAACCAGAAAGAGTGAATTTGGAAATCAAATAGTACAGTGTTTCTGGGATGCTTTAAACTCAATAAAAATGTTAGGATTTTTTAAGAAACAATTCCACCTTTTAAAATACACCGATTATTCCCTCTGTAAGGATTGTGGTTTTAAATTAACTTAATCGTTTCTGAATTCACCATTTTCCAGTTCAGTAACAGTCTGTTGTTGTTTTTAATTAAGTTTATTGTTTTTAAGCTCTGACTCAAGTTTTTCTCTGCCCTTGGCATGCCCCTCCTTAATTTGCATATGGGCCGAATATGTAGTAGAAGAGAATCCCATATGGCTCAATATCCATATTTGGGAAAGGGAGGGCACTCATCCTCTAATTCTCTTATCAAAGGAGCTCTGATTCTTTGACTCCCTAGAGAGGTAAGAGCCATTAGAGAGGGAACGATCTGTTGCATGGCTTGTTATGTTGGGCTCAGAAAGACAGGTAGGAACTGACAGAAGGAGTGATGAGCAGGGAGGAAGAAGAAGATTTCCTGAAAATGCCCAACTACAGAGGACCAGGGATATGCAACCATGGAAACAGTTTATGCTGCCTACTCTTGGGGTCCCAACATTTTCCTGATATTAGTGGCAGCATAAAGTTTTTGAAACAACCAGGAACTGATTTGTAGCATAAAATAATGAAAATAGCAATGGAAGTCAGTGAACCTGGGTTTGAATCCTGGCTCTGTCACTTAGCACCTACATGACTTTAGGTGAGTCGTTTATCTTGTCTTCATTTTCCTCATCTCTAAAATCAAGGAAGAAAGAACACGGGGAACTGCTGCCCAGATAAGCTCCTGCAATGCAAAGTAGGCCACCTAGCTCCCATCTTCCACAAATAAAAATCAAGAAATGCAATGGGAAAGCACAATGACTTCTTCCACAATAGAAATGCACAAGAAGTCCTTAACCCTAACAAAACCAGAAATGGCCAGGGACACGTGTAGCCTACGAGCCTCTAAGAACTTGTTCTGTGAAGTTTGTGTCCAAGGGTCTCGCTTGAGGACCTAGAAGGCCACATGTGACCTCAAGACCATAGGTTCCCCACCCTTGGCCTATGCCCAGGGCTCTGAGGTCTCTAGTAGTCTGTGCTAAGATGACAGAGAGAGAGAGAGAGAGACAGAGAGAGACAGAGACAGAGAGAGACAGAGAGACAAAGAAAGACAGAGAGAAACAGAGAGAGAGAGACAGAGAGAGAGAGAGAGAGAGAGAAGACAGAGAGAAAGAAACAGAGGGACAGAGGGAACACTCAAGATCTAACACTGTAAATCTCAATGATCCAGGGGTGCCAAAGCCCAGGAATTTGAAGGTAGAACAAACACTCAAGGGACATAAGGCAAGAACATAAGGAACTGACCTTCTCACCAACCCACTACCCAAGAGTAGGTAGCCCTGGCCCAAAGGCCTAATTCAAACATTAGAGCTGGAGAGATAAATAAAGACCCAAGAAAGTCATGGCCAAAACCCAGAATTTTCACATCAAGAAAAAAACATTTCAAGCATCCAGAGAGAAGCAGTTCAAGTACAAAGGAACTTGTCAGGATCACAGAAAACTGGAGGCTTCTACTAAAAACAAAAGGCAGTCTTTGAATACAGCATTCCAAAAATCAAATGATATATGCTTACTCTAAAAATTTAATATAATCCTACAGAGAAAAAAATAAACCTTTAATGAAATAGAAAACATAAGTATTTCTGAGGAGGAATTTTAAAACATCAAACAAATATCTGAGAGTGGTAAATTTTCATGACTGATGAGAAGCAGTTGTGTGATACTCACATTTTAATGGAGGAGAGGAATGGTAACATGAGGAGGAAAAAAAAACAGAAGAAATACATGTTCCTTTAGAACTGTAATATTTTAAATCATAGTGAAGGAGTTAAATAAGAAAAATTAAGTCCTGGAGTGGATCTGTTCTGGTCTGTTGGTTTCTTTGTTTGTCTTTGGCGGGGTGCAGCCAAGAAAAAAAAGGGAAGGGAAGGTAAAAGGAGGAATAGACTGTTTCAGAAAGGATACGTGGAACTTGCTATATTCCTCCTCACTGGCATTATGAGAAGAATATATATGTGTGTGTGTGAGTGAGTGTGTGTGTGCATGTGTAATTGTGTGTGTGAGCGTGTATGTACGTGTGTGAGTGTGTGTGTGCATGCATGTGTAATTGTGTGTGAGTGTGTGTGCGTGTGTAATTGTGTGTGTGAGAGTGTGTGTATGTGTGTGTGTGTGAGTGTGTGTGTGTATGTGTGTGTGAGTGGGTATGTGTGAGGGTGTGTGTGCATGTGACTGTGTGTGTACGTGTGTAAGTGTGTGTATGTGTGTGTGAGTGTGTGTGTGGGTATGTGTGAGTGTGTGTGTGCATGTGAGTGTATGTGTATATGTGTAAGTGTCTGTATGTGTGTGTGAGTGTGTGTGTGTGACTGTGTGTGTGTGTGTGTGTGTGTGGAGGAAGGAGAGGGGGAGTGAGCATTAAATGAAACTCACTCTTATCTGAAGTCAACAAGGAGGGTTAAACCCACACATGTGAGCACACACAAGCACGATTTGGTATAGGAACACAAGAAGGAAAATAAAAAGTGAAGATAATACCAGAGAGGTAATAGACATAAGCATCAATCAAACTTCTTGAGGCAAGAATAAATGGGTAGGCTGGGGCGAAAGGGTGGTGGGGGTTGAGAGAATCAGGGCAGACAAGTAAATTTTTTTAAAAAGTAAAACCTACGGGGTACTACAGTAGATTGTTTCTTGGACAACCAAGGAATGGCTGAATAAATAGTGTCTTGTGAAATAACAAAAGAGGAAATTTCAGAGAATCCTGGGTTGTACGGATCTGATGGAGGGTGAATTGAGAAGACTGAGAGAACTGTTTATACAAGCACAATAACATCGTAAAGTAAAACAACTTTGAAAATCTTATGAACTTTTATCAAAGCAATGACCCATCATGCCTCTAGAGGAACTACAATAAGATCCTAACCAAGAGGCAGAAGACACAAGGTTCAGACACATGCACTTTTAGATGTGGACATTGTGTGAATTTATTTCACTTCACTATCTTTATTTGTTACAGGATTTTTTTTCTTTCACTTAGTTAATTGAAGGGGGAGAGAGAAGAAGGAAGGAAGGAAGGAAAGAAAGAAGGAAGGAGAGAGGAATGAAAGAAGGAAGGAAAGAAAGGAAAGAAGGAAATAAGAAAGGAAAGAAGGGAGGGAGGGAGGAGGGAAGGGAGGCAGAGAGGAGGAAAGGAAGGAAGGAAGAAAGGAAGGAAGGAAGGAAGGAAGGAAGGAAGAAAGGAAGGAAGGAAGGAAGGAAGGAAGGAAGGAAGGAAGGAAGGAAGGAAGGAAGGAAGGAAGGAAGGAAGGAAGGAAGGAAGGAAGGAAAGGTAAGCAATAGTGATGCCAAAGAGGGGTGGGGGAGGCTTTGTGACATTTTTTTTAAATGCACAGAGGAGAAGAAAAGTAAGCTCAGAAGGCAGTACAGACAAGCAGTAGTTTCGAAAGTAATAAGTAAAATTCATTATATACTTTTTTTAAGCAAATTGTGTGAAATGGAGATTTGTAATTTCATGTAAAATTTTTGTGTCATCCTAAGTGAATAGTGTGGTGTTTATGGTATTTAAGTTCAGAATTTAAAAAAAAAAATTAAACTAAAACTGAAGTTTTTAGTGGATAATCTTCATGGTCCTGTTTAGCACCATAGTTTAGCTGTACTAATGTTAGAGAAGGAAATGAACTGGAATAAGAAGTTTATCCCTACGACACCAATACATATTCTTCAACAAATGAATAACTTATTTTTGCATAGTTAAAAAAAACAACTTTAAATAGGTGACTTCTTATTTGAGTCCATTCACTGACATGTTTAAAAAGAGTCTAGGTATTTTTCAGATGATTTACTCTGAGCAACATAACGAATTACTGACAAAGAAATAACCCAAACTGCTAAAACTCTGTCTCACTACCATCTCTGACACCTACCACAGAATCAGTCTGTTGCCACAGAACTGTATGTCATCTCACCCAGTGCCTCCAAAGGAAACTGGTGTGTGATTTAGTTTATGATCCATCCGGGTCACCCAGGAATACAAAATAATCAGTTTCCAGAATTAACAAAGTCTGGGCCAGAAGTTTGGACACTTCCTTAGAGAGTTCAGCACGGCTCTCTGTAGGTCCCTGACTATGAAATGAATGATTTGGACTAAATGATCCCAGCTTCAAATTCCAACTCTGCTACTTAAATAACTGTTGGACTTTGGACAACACACTTAAACTTTTGGGGCCTTGGGTTTTCTGTCTGTAAAGTAAGAGTATTCAAATCCATGAAAAAAACCAAACATTTATTAAGTAGTCCTTAAAAGTAAGGCTTTATGCTTAATAGATACTAGAATTAGAAGAAGAGGAGAGATGGAAAGAGAATGTGGGAAAATATGATGTGCACAAATAAATATTATTCAAGAGTGTGATATGGTTGGAATAATTGATCTCTAACATCATGCTTTCACTTAACGTCTATCTCTCCCTATCTATTGGCTACTTTCCTATTCTCATAAACATGCCCATATCCCCCACATCCTCAAAACATCCTTACTTGACCCTTCCAGCAGCTAACTGCTATCCCATGTGCCTGCTTTTGTGGCTAAACTCCTAGAGTAGGCCATCTACAATAGGTGTCTCCACCTGCACAACATATGTATGGCCCTCGAGCTGCTTGTGGCCCACCAAAGGATTTAGGGTGGCCCATGAAAATGTAGAGAATGAAAAAGAAAGTAAAGATGTAACAAGTGCGTTGTCTATGCCCCACTTAACGGGCCTTTACTAGTCACTATTATACCCATCCTGTAACTAGGCCATTGGATTGCCACTGCACATACTCTCTCCTGTTTATCGCATGGCCTGCAGCAACCCACCATCATCAGGCTGTCTCTGGTCTGAGAGAAGTAAGAGTCATTATCTTTCCACTGGGTAACTGGCAACGAACAGGGACAAAGTGAATGCAGCCAAGGCCCAACGCAGCTGACACCCAATATGGGATAAGCGGCAACAACACGAGGGCTTCTTCCTCATCCTCGTTGTGGGGCCGCCCTCCAAGTTACATGAGTGTCTGGTGCTCTCTCCAAGGTCAGACACTCAGTTCATCATTGCTTTATATGTGAATAGTTGCTCTGGAGATTTTTGGTTCTAACATTCAAGTTTTGGGGGTGACTGTAAAATGGGTGATAGAAATGGAAGATCATATCAGAACATAAGAGTGTTTAATCAAGAGCGGACAAACAGATACTTGTTTACTTACACAAGAGACAAAAATATTGTGCCTTGTTTGCTGAGAAGTAATAGCCATTCTGAAGGAATGCAATGTTAGTCACCATTTCAAATCAAAACATCATGACTTACGCAAATTGGACACTAATAAAAAGCAAATTAAGGCATCCAAGTTGTTGAAAAAACCTCCATGGGGAACAAGGAGCTTTCAAGAAAGTAAACTCAGAAAATGAGGCAGCTGCGAAGGTTAATTTTCAGATTTCTAAAGAAATCTATTTCAAACATGACTCCAGAGTATGATAAACTAATTGCTGATAAGAAGTGTGATATGTCTCATTAACTAAATGTAAACAGTAAGAAAATCTGAGAAATGTATTAAAACTTGTACTGCTTATATTTTTTTAATGTTAATGATAAATAAAAATCTTAAGTAACAAGTGTAATTAATTGAAATTAATGGAAATTTCCCTTTTTTAAATATGGTTTATTTGTAAAAAAAAAAATAGTTTAATTGCTAATTATACCTCTACTTGGAAAGCGAGTTGCTAACAACCTATCTGTGGCCTGAAAAGGTTTAGCCTGTTTTAATTAAACCCTACCTACTGCCAAGTCGTACAGATCTGCTCTATAACCTGACTTTTGATATCACCATTCAACCAAAACTGTTCTCTCTGAAGATCTTTTGCTTTCCAGTTCCAATGGTTTTTTCACAGTCTTCATTCTTCTTGATTCCTCTGAAGCCTTTGATGATGTCAGTCACCATTTTCTCTTTGATGTACTCCTCTCTCTAGGTTTTTAGGACACTGAAACCTGGTTTTCCTCTAACATATCTCACCACTACTTCTCAGTCTCCTTTGCTGGATCTTCTCCCGGTTATATCCACCCACAGGTATCCCACATGGGTCTACCCTGGACTGTCTTCTCTTCTACTTCAATATTATTTCACTTGATGATCTCATCAGCTCCCATGAACACAATATCATCTCTATGATGATGATTCTCAGATCTACTTACCCAGCCTTAACCTCTCTGCTAACCTCCAGCATTACATCGCCAACTCCCTATTCAACACCTTAAACTCAACACTTTCAAAATTTAACTCATTTTCTTTCCCCAAAACATTTCCCCCTTTCCAAATTTTCCTGTTACTTTCAAGGGCACCATTATACTCTCAGTCCCCCAAGCTAGCTAATTCCTTATCCATTTCACCTTTCCAGCTTCTCACAAATGTGTTCTGTTCTCTCCTTTGGAATTGCTGTCACCTTGGTGCATGCCCTCATCTACTCATATATGGACTATTGCAATAGCCTGCTGATTGGTCTGGCTGCCCCAAGTCTCTCTCCATTTCAATATATCCTGCTAAAAAGATTTTCCAAAAGTGCAGGTTTGAATATATTAAACCAAATGTACACATACTCAAAAAACTCCCTATCACCTCAAGAATTAAATATAAAATTCTCTGCTTGGAATTCAAAGACTTTCCTAACTCACCCATCCCTACCCACCTTTCCAGTCTTCTTACACCTTACACTCCCTCACATAAATCCTCAACCCAATGACACTGGCTTTCTTGTTCTTTGAACAAGGATTTCCATCTCCAAACTGGGCATTTTCAATACCTGGAATTTTCTCCCTTCTCAACTTTGTCTGCTTGCTTCCCTGGCTTCTAAGTTCCAGTTAAAATCTAACCTTCTACAGTAAGCCTTTCCTGATCCTCTTTAATTCTAGTGCTTTCTTCCTGTTGATCACCTACAATTTTCCTAAATATAGCTTGTCAATACATAATTATTTGCATGTAGTCTCTCCTATTAGATTGTGATCTCTTTGTGGGTACGGAATATCTTTTAGCCTTCTTTTGTATCCTAGTATTTAGCACAATGCCTGGCACACTCTAAATTAACATTTGTTGACTGACTTTCATCTCCCAAATCCCATGACTCTCTATGCTATGAAACTTTGGTGAGAGAATATGAGATTTGAGCTTGGCCCTGAAGGAAAGATAGGATTTTGATGGAAAATTATGAAGTACTTGCGGATAAACACAGTGCCATGGTTATTTTGCGTGTTTCTCTGAATATCTGACACAAGATCTTGTACTTAGGAAAATATCAACAAATATCTGTTGATTAATTCATTCATTTTCCTTCTCTTGTATCTACCAGTTCCTCCAAAGTCTGATTGCATTGTTGCATTATGACATTGAAGTGACCCTGGAAAAGTTTCATTTATAGTCCTGGATACAGACTTGATGTACTATGAAAATACCAACCTACTGAAAGAGAAACTCATCAACAAAAGTGTTGACCTCTAGGTGAGAAAGAATTATTTGGTCATAACAACTCATGAAACAAAGAAAATGGACCTCAGTCATTTTGCTAGTCTAGAGATGACAGCTGAATGGTAGAAAAGAGAGAAAAGAGTTATAAGAATCAACTGGGGTTTTGTTGTTCAATTGTGTTCAATTGTGCCCAATTCCTTGTGACCTCTTTTGGAGTTTTCTTGGCAAAGATACTGGATGGGTCTGCCATTTCCTTCTCCAGTGGATAAAGGTTAACAGAGGTTGAGTAACTTCCCAGAGTCACATAGCTAGTGAAAGCCTGAAGCCTCACTGGAACTCAGGTCTTCTCTACTCCAAGCCCAATGCTCTATCCACTGAGCTACCACATTGCATCCTGTCCAACTTTCCATGACTCCATCTGGGTTTTTCTTGGCACAGATAATGGAGTGCTTTGCCTTTTCCATCTCCAGCTCATTTTATAGATGAGGAAACTGAGGCTAACAGGGTAAAGTGACTTGCCCAGGGTCACATAGTTCATAAGTGTCTGAGGTCAGATTTGAACTAAGGAAGGTAAGTCTTCCTGACCTCAGACCTGGCATTCTATCTGCAGCATCACCACTGCCCCAATTAGTTTTTCAACTGCTGCAAACAGTTGTGTATCATTGTTGTTGCTTACTTTTTGCATAGTTTTTTAACACAAATAGAAGTGTTGGTACTTCGAATGTGAGACCTCTGATGAATTATCTGACATTTTGCTGGAGAAATTGAAATGCATGGGAAAATGGGCAAAGGAGAGGATAGTGGAAAGTATATTTGAAAAATATAGTTTGAGATTAAGGACTGAAAAGAGACTAGTGGACTCATGAGAAGCATCATGTCTCTGTAAGGGGCAGGGACTGAAACTATGACTTTATTGACATAGAGAACTTCTAGATGAGAAACTCCCTCTCCCAAATGCAAGTCAACACCTTCTCTACAATTTATATTCTTAAGAATTTGTCTGGAGTTGAGATAGGTTAATTGGCTTGCTCTGAGTATGTGTGCATTGGAGACACGACTGGAACTCAGGTCATCCTAGCTCCAAGGTCAGCTTTTTATCAACTACACCATCCTGCACCTTTATGCTTATTTATCATAAATAATTTCTTTGAGAATTGGAAGATGCACTGAGCCACATAACAATTGGAACAATTTCACACCAGAGGAAATTACTGATTACTGTTGCAATTAGCTGTATGCATTCTCCTACCTCCAGGTGGGGCATCTGGCAGTGCTAGGACATACCACCTTCAGCCTCCTTCCTAGGCTTCCAGAAGCCCTCAGGTTATAATACAAGCTATGAATTGCTCCTGACTCTGCCTTGTGGACCGGGGCATTCCTCCCTCCTGGCCAGGAACAAAACATCCTCCTGTTCATTCCCGTCATTTGGTGGGCTTCCTGATGGTTCTTAAGACAGCAGGGAGGACAGTTGAAAGCTGTGAAGAAAACTATAGGGATGACCTCAACTCTTCTTATCACTTGTTTTCATAAACAGACCTCACTGATATTCTGCTTGGACTCATTTCCCGATGGTTAGTATATTTCCACCCTCTCTTTCTCTCCCCATTCCAGGGATTATAAACTGCTGACTACTAAAGAACAATGCCCCCCACCTTCACTTCCCCTCCTACCTCCTACGCCCTTATATCCCCATGAACACACCCTACTGGCCCTACCTGTCCATTCATACCCTCATTTCCAGTACACCTGAATCCCACTCGGGCAAGCCTTCATAATTAACAATCTCCCTTCTATTTTTCACCATTTCTTCTCTTGCTCTTTCCATTTGTCACACTGAGACCTCTCTCCTTCCAGATGATCCCTGACCATCCCTTCTAGTACTGAATACACTTTCTTTCATCCCTCCTTCCTCCTACCACTTTTTACTATTACTGGCTGAGAAGTCGGAATATTCCTTGCTTCCTTCTGTCACATCTAGACTCAGTAACCTTTCTTCATTTGAGATTTAAGCAATACAAATTTATCACTCAATCTAGATTATGATAGCTATTATCTACTGGCCCCCAGCATAGTCTCTCTTTTTTCTCAATCAGTATAGTGCCTGGTTCCGTCTTCCTCAGCACCTGAACTCTTGACTTCATACTAGACGACTTCAGCAAACATGTTGATGTTCCCTAAAATTCCCTAATTCATTAGTTCCTCAGTCTACTCATTACCTATTCCTACAATCCACTTTAGCTCCACAAAGGAAGAGTTATACCCTTTATCTTGTCATCATCTACAAGTGTTCTATTTCTATGTTCATGAACTTCAAAATTCCTTTATCTAATAATTTTTTTTTTATTTTTCCATCTCTTCCTATGCATCTTATCCCGTCTAAAACTAGTCTCCATTCTCATCAGGAACTTCAATCCCCCCACTTCTTAGTACTGTTGATGGCCAGCACCCCTACTGTGGTATTCTCTCTCCTTTGCCAAATCTTGACCCCTTAGTGAATGAGTTCATTTTCACACTGTTCTCTATTATCAACTCCTTTTGTTCTTTTGGCAATCACACCTTGTCTAAAATCAGCATGGAATATTTGTACCATTAATTTCCCTTATTCACATACTACAGAACAGAACTGGAGAAAAATCACTAAATCGTGTAGACAAGGTCCACTACACATTCATAGTATCTAGTATCAACTTGGCCCTTACTACAGCAGGGCAATCCTACTACTCCCTATGTAATTCCATATTCCACACACCATAGCTGTTGTTTCAAACAGTCTCTTCTCTCCTTAAACCTCCCACAGCACTCCTCCCTCCACCCTTATAGGTAACGACCTCAATTCATACCTCACCAAAAAATTGAGACCTTTTGCTGAGAACTTCTTCTCTTCCCTTTCTTATTTCACATCTCTCTGGCATCATTCTTTACAATCTCTTCCTTCACTCTACTCTTTGATTAAGAATGAATCTGTCCTCTTCAAGGGTAACCCATCTACATCAACCCCCATTACCTCATACCTCCTCTAGCACATTTTTCACCAAAGCATCCCCATTCACTCTCTAATCATCACTTTCCCTATCATTTCCTTTCCTTTTCTTCTAACTACAAATACTTATGTGCTCCTCATACTTTAAAAACAAAATTTTACTAGATCCTACCATGCCCAGTACCTTGACCACCTTTCTCAACTAAATCTCTTAAAAAAATCTGTCTAAACTTAATTCACTTTTACTCCTCTCATCTTTTTTCTAAATCCTTTGCAACCTGGCTTCTAATCTCATCATTCAGCTGAAATTGCTCTCTCCGAAGCTACTGATGATCTCCCGATTGTCATATCTAATGGCCTTTTCTCAACTTTCATCCTTCTTGAACTCTCTGCTGGTTCTAACAACGTTGATCATTGTATCTTCCTGAGAAGTCTCTTCCTTCTGGGCTGCTATGCCTGACTTCTCTTGCTTCTTCCCTTGCCTGTCTGATTTCTCCTTCTCAGTCTCCTTTTCTTAACTTTCTTTCATCTCATATTCAATAAAGGTGGGTATCCTCCAAGGATCTGTCCCAAACCCTCTTCTCTTTTTTTCTATATCCTCTCATTTAGCAATTTTATCATTTCTCACAGGCTCAGTTATCACTTCAATGCAGATGGTTCCCAAATCTATATATACTAGTTTTTTTTTTTTCCTATTCTGTAATCCACATCACTGATCTCAAATTAATCTCAAAATTAATGTGTCTAAAACAGAACATTATTGATATCCAAAAGGATCAAGTAAAAAAAATAATTAAGAGCTTGGTACTGTGCCTGGCACATAGTAAATGCTTAATAAATGCCTATTCTATCCATCTATCTATAACTCATTTTCTGTCACTCTCAAAGGCATTCCTTTCACGAACTTCCCTGATATTGCCAAGATCATTACCATTCTTCTATCCATCTAGGTTCTGAACATTGTTGGTATTATCAACTCATCATTGTCATTTGTCTAACATATCCAATCCACTACCAAATATTGTCATTTCTTTCTTCAAAAAGTATCCCACATGAGACCCCCTTTTTTTGTTACAGGCAGGGTCAGAACACAATTCTTCTAATCCTGAGGCTAATGCTTCATCCACTGCAATATACATACCCTTCCCCTTAATATCACTATCCTAGATAGTGGGCTCAACATGAATCTTTTCTTCTATGGGTAGACTGTTAGAGGGGAAGACCTCAAATGAAAGTATTCAAATATTAAGTTCATAACGAGTAGGTATAAGTAGTGTATGCAATATGTGAGCACAAGGCTTCTGGAATATGGAAATGGTGAGAAGGAAGAGTTTTGTCTAAGAGAAACTTCACCTCTAACTACATAATAAACTACTACTTTACAAGGCAGACATACATGTCTGCATTAATCAGAACAGTCTGAATTTATTACATTAAAGCTGCTTAGCAAGTATTTCATCGTAAGTGATACAAATGTTTCATGAGAATATTTATGAATGAAAGAGTAAGGACTTTTGAGACATCAAAGAATTAATTCCATAAGCTAAAGGAATAAAGGTAATACAATAACAAAAATCAAACATTTCTGGGGAAAAAAATCCTTTTCTACCCATGATTAGGTTAAATCACAATTTCTTATTGCAATCCGGTTCTTCTAGGGTAAAGTCACTTTGAGACAATTCTCTTCTGGGACTAAGATGAGTAAATCAAACTCTTTTGAGTGATATTGGACAATTGACCCTGCTTTCTAGGGAATCTCCAGGCAATTTCAGTGTCTTCAAACTTTTGACAAAGAATCAGGTCTGACTCTTTATGATTCAGTCATATTAAACAAATATTTATTAAGTTCTTACTATGTGGCAAGTACTATGCTGAGCATAGAGAATAAAAAAAGGCAAAAATGTCTGTGCTCTAAAGGGACAATAGCTGGGTCACAAGATGCAAGCAACTATGTCTATACATACAAGATATATATATAGATAGATATAGATATATACAGATATATATCTATATAGAGAGAGTAGATGGAAAGTAATCTCAGAGGGACAGTGCTAACAGCTGGTGGGGAAAGACTGAAAAAGGCTTCTTAAAGAAGGTGGGATTTAAGCTGAATCTTGAAGGAATCCAGGGAAGACAACAGGCAAAGGTAAAGAGGAAAGCATTCCAAGCATGGAGAACAGTCAGTGAAAAGGTATGGAGTTAGGTTGGAATGTCATGGGAGGAGAAACAAGAAAGTCATTATTGTTGATTGTAGAACGTTTGAAGGGGAGGCAGCTAGGTGGCTCAGCAGATAGAGTACTAGCCTTGGAGTCAGGCAGGACTGAGTTCAAATCCAACCTCAGACACTCAATAGCGGTGTGATCCTGGGCAAGTCATATGACCTCTCTTTGACTTAATCTACTGGAAAAGGAAATGGCACACCACTCCAGTATCTATGCCTTGAGGGCAGCAATGACATGCTGTGGTCCATAAGGTCCAAAAGAGACAGACATGACTGAACAATGTTATAAGTAGACTAGAGAAAGAAGAGGCAAGTTATATATAAGGTACTCGCTGCAGTAGAGTGGAGTCAAGGATGACACTTAGGCTGGAAGCCAGGGTGACTGAGAAAATATTAGTACCTTAACAGTCATAGAAAGAAGGGAGGGTTTCAGGAATACAGTAATATTATGAGCACATTAACGTTAAGATATCTATGGGACACAATAAGAAATTCGTGATGTAGATCTAAAGCACAGTAGGACTAGGGCTAGATATATAGATCTGGGAACTATCTACATAGTTCATTGAACTCTTGGGAGCTAACGTGACTACCAAGTGATACAGGTGAATAGAAGAGGACTCAGGACGGTGGGTGTATATGGGACATTTGCATTCATTGGGTATAAAACAAAAGAAGATCCTGCAAAGGAGGCTGAAAAAGAGCAGTCAAAAGATGGAGGTGAGAATCAGGTGTGTTCTTAAAACCTAGAGCAGAGAGAATACTCACGAGAAGAGGGCAATCAATAGTGTCAAAGGCTGCGGAGAGGTCAAAATGGATGAGTATCAACAAAAGGCCAGTAGATTTAGAAAATAAAAGCTCATTGATAAGTTTAAAGAGAATATTTTCAGTTGAATGATATCGAATTCAGATTTGAGAGAAACTCTAATCAACTGAGAGAAAATAGAGGCATGAGTGTAAGTGGCTTCTCAAGGACTTTAGCCAGGAAGGGAAAGAGAGGTATAGCTGGGATGTTCAAATCAAATAAGGATTTTTGTTTGTTTGCTTTAAGAATGAAGGAGACATTGGTATGATATAGGGAACAAGGAAGTGGCTGGAAAACTCTTGGAAAAGTCAGAAAGGGACAGAATCAATTATTTAGAAATTTAGAAAAATTTGCATTACTGCAGAGAGGAGATCCCCTTTTCATGTGAGGCAGGGGTAGAGGAGATGGGGGGAAGATATCTCAGTGATGCGAAATAAGGAGGAAGAGAGGAGAGACACTCAACTTTTCAATAAAACATAAAATCTTCTCAGTGGAAAGGGTGGGTCAGGAAAGAGGCAATGGCAACCTTTGAGGAAGGATGGAAAGGTATGGAATATCTCTTGTGGTAAGTGGAATAGGAATGTTTAGGAATGTTCAAAAGGAATGCCTTGCTAGAGTAATGGCCCTCAATTAATATTTGATTTCCAATGGAGTCAGAAGTCAGATTGGGAGCCCATCACCCCTTGATAGCTCCATATCACTTTGAAATATTAATTTTTGGAGGTTTTTCATTATATTGGTCCTGAATTTGTCTTTTTGTTTTTTCAACCCATCACTCTCACTTCTGCCCTCTGGAGCCAAAAAAAGAAGAAAACTAAACTGTCTTCCACAGGAAAGCCCTTCAAGTGCTTGACCACAGCAATGATGCTGCCCTCTCAATTTTTCTTCTCCATATTAAACTTTTCCAGTTTTATCAACTGATCCTCATATGAACTATAAACATTTTCTATACTCGTTCCCTATATCTGGAATGCCTTCTCATACTAATTTATTAAAATCCTTCCTTTCTATTAATCCCTTCTTTTATCTTAAATTCCAACTCTTCCATGAAACCTTCCTTGACCACTCTGTTGGAAATTATTTCTCTCTCCTCTGAAGCCTCATAGAATTTTGTTTATATTTCTCTTATATCACAGAGCATTAGTTTAAATGAAGTATGGCATAGGTAATGAAGAATATTTTGAGATAAGGTTGTGAAGGACCCATTGATACCAGATTATGGCAGGCTTTGACTACAAAGAGAAGGAATTTGAATGCTATGCTTTTAGATGTTGTTGATGTTCGTCCTCTGTTTCCAAAGAGGACCAATGACAACAGAGGGGAATGCCTTGACTTGCACATCAATAGGAATTAAGTGAGGTAGAGTTGCACTCTGTCTTCCAGAGTCTTCAAAGTCCAATGGCAGAACAAAAGTCAGGACAACTGGTGGTGGTCCAGGATGCAGCGGATGACCTTGGTATCTTTGATGTCTGAACAATCTCTAAGCACTTCAGAGCACCCTCTTTAACCACCTTCATGACTATTAGAACAAATTATTCTCATCCACCCATTTTGTCAGAGGAATTCTTCACATGCTTAGGGTAAACATCCCCTAACTCATTGATAGGTTTGAGGCCTGTCAATTACCCTCAACCTGGTTTAATCCACCTGCCAAGATAGTTTTACTGGGTTGTGGTCATTCGCACATTCTAAAGCTTGTTGGAGATGCAGGTGAGAGCTGAGTGATGGGTTGGATACCAAAGGTGCCTAAAAAGTGACCAGCAAGTCCTCACATCAGAGGTGCCAGTCTTCGCTTAACACCTTTGATAATAGTTATTTGAATACAAAACTATCTCCTTTAATATTATCTAAGCTATGTGATGACAGGTACCATGTCTTATTCACACTTAGGTTTGGTGTGGGCTTTTGTATAGGGCCTGGCACATAGCAATGACTTAAGAACTATCCCTTGAATTGAACTGAAGGACATCCAATCCAGCTGACATCTGACAGCTAATGGATGTGTACTCTAGAAGCCAAGTACTCACTTGGATAAAAGTCAGCAGAAGCATCAGTGAGCTACATACAGATCATTAATAATTTTCTTAGCAAAGAGAACTGTCTCTTTTTCACAGGATCACAAAATATTTGAGTTTGAAGTGTCTTAGACCAACTTAATCATTTTAAAAAGGAAACTAAATGCCTAGGAAAAAGTAACAACCCCAAAGTCATACAACTACACTGACAGTTATGCAATGTTTTTTCTGGCACAAAATTTGCATTTCATTTGCATATGACTCTTAGAACCTGTTCCCAGAAACACCAGGGACTTCATTGATCAGAACCCACTAGAGTGTCACTCCCCTGCTCAAGAAGCTCTGGTGGCTCCCTAGTCCTTCTAGAATTAAATTCAAATTTCTATGCTTGGCATTAAAAGCCCTTTACAATCTGGCTCCAGACAACCTGCCTTGCCAGGTTTATTGCACATTACTCCACTTCACACACTGTACATTCTAGTCAAATTGTCTTTCTTGCTTTCTTCTATACATAAAATATCATCTCCCATGTCCATGCCTTTGCACAGATGGAGGAGGGGAGAAAGAGGGGAGATAATAGGGTTTACCGTCCCCCACTCCCATTAACATCTAACTCTTAAAATCCTTCTCAGTTTCTTTAAGGCTCAGTGCAAGTATCCAGTTCTTAAACACCAGGCCTGCCTTGATATCCCCAACCCCCTTCCACTTCCCAGGAGCTAGTGCTCTCCCTACCACATTACTTCGCACTTACTTTATGTTTATTTTGTATTTAATTATTTGTGTATATATTATTTTCCCTCAAAGCAATATATATTCCTTGAGGGGCTATTTATTTTTTGTCTCTATCTCTACCACTTATCATAGTACCTGGAACATAAAAGGAGTTTAATAAAAGTTTGTGGAAATGGACAGATGGGTTAATTAAGGGAGGAAGGGATGGATGGATGGATGGATGGATGGATGAATGGATAGATTAGCATGCATTGGGCAGTTCCTGGAAGTGACTGCAGACACATCAGAATCTGTAAACAAGTAATTGGACATTTGTGATTGCCCCATGCTGATATCACAATAAGAACAGCTGTTGCTTTAATCCCTTTCCGCCTTAGGGTAAATTGTTCAGGAAGGTTTGGTTCTAGTGTGATTAGAGACTGTTCATTTTGGAGACCTTTCTTTCTCCCATTAGGGCAGCTTCCTTTAAATGTCATTCTCTACATAATAGCACTGAAAAGATTATGAGAAAGTTACTGCTGAGAAACTAGGGCTCTTGGGGGGCAAACCCAAACCATCTGAAGCTGGCATAACCTGAGAAAAGATCACTATTTCTACATCCCTGGAATTATTAAGTTTGGTACTGATTTCCTTACATATTCTCTTTCCCTAATCCGATGTTGATCCTCCCATTGCTGCTAAAAGATGTTTTCTTGTGCATCAAAAGAAGCAGAGCAGTTCATAATTCCCAGTCTTTCACTTAGTCAGCTTCCCTTACACCCTATTTGGCATGTGCCACTCAACAACCAATTACCTCTTTCCCTCTGTAATATTGATTCTCCAATGCTAAAAGCCAATATAAAAATGAATCATGTCTTAAATGCATATGGCAGGTAGTTTCATTGAGAAATAACAGATAATCACTTTGAGAGTTTTCCTATGACAAACACAGAACAAACAAGACAAGTAAAAATTCTCATTGTCATTGTTTAACACTGAAAAAGTATCTCGAAGTAAAATAATATACAGGGGTAAAAATCCTCTTTTGGGTATTATAATTACAGAAAAATGCTACCTCCCAAAATGGAAAGGTGACTGTTACATTTCAGTATAATCTTCTCCTCATATTATCCTCAACAACTTTCACTGGTTCTCCATTATCTCCTAAACACAGTATGAGATTCAGACTGTGGCTGGTCTGATTCGATAAGACCTTTCTCAAAAAACTTAAGCTACATCCAGGGTTCTTTCCACTATACTAACGTCTTTCCTTCCTTTTTTTCCCCTCTTAGACTATTTTTTTTCTTCTTCTGGGGAAGCACAGATCTGAAACAATCTTGGATATTATTTTTCACTTACTGAGAGAATCTTGCAGTTGCCCTGTCTGTCTCTGCTGACTAGTCCTCTCCTTTCTAGGCAAACTTACTTCTTCCCCTTCTGGTTTACTCTTCTTTACTGACCCTCCAAAATAAACTCCCATCATTCTTCCAGAGGATACTTTATTTTGCCCTGATACATTCCTATGAGTAGTATCTATCCTTTTTTCATAGTAAGGGCAGCTAAGCCAAGAAGGAGGTGAAAACATTAAAATGAAACATCCGCTCAGAAGCACAGAGTTGGGAAGAGATTCCCAGATTTTTCTACATGAAAAAGTAATGGGAATAAAGAGAAAGAAGGTAAAGCTCAACTTTAAAGTCTGGCTAAGCCCCAGCAAAAAGCCTTCAGTATTCCTTCCCAGTCTAATGAGAGGATGCATTTATTTCTATGTAATCGAAACAGTATCAATTTCATGCTCAATAGTTTTTTAAATGGACCACAAATTTCCCAGTTTGTTTCTTATTTTATCTTCTGACAAATGACAACATTGTTTGGTCCATGGCTTGTATTACAAAAGTAAGGATGACAGAGATGTGGGGTGTGTGTGTGTGTGTGTGTGTGTGTGTGTGTGTGTGTGTGTGTGACTTCTATACAAGGGTCCTTCATTTTAAGTAAAAATGCAGAATTCCAAACTCTCTGAATTAAGAAAGTCAGGGGCACTAATTTATTGTGTACTCTAATTGTGTGTGTATCGATCACATGACCTCTTGTTATAGACTGCATCTAAGCCAAGACCATATTTTATTTCCTCTCTCTTCCGGCACCTGGTGTTACACGCTACAGTCATGGGTCCCATACGACTGCCTACATGGGCTTGATTCAATCAAGTCTAACCTTCCCAACTCTCACTCCCACCAACTTCCTGCTGTAATTCATGTGAAGATCTGGGGCAAAAAGAACAACTTTCTTCATTAATATAAATTGGATTTCTTTCCTTGCCAAATATCTTGAGAGAAAATTTAAGTCATTGCCAGACCATATATTTCACACTATTATGGTTCTCATACACTATAAAAAAGCATGCTAGTGCAGGGAGTCCCTTGTTCCAAAGGTAAACGTTCCTGTTCAATTAAATTTTGAAAAAACGCTGAGGCTACATTAAGTATTAATTTGGATTTCATAGCAAAAAAAGGCAGGCAATGTTACTTGCTGCCCCATCAATTTTTACCCCTAGATTACATTTTGTTAATGCATGACAGCATGCAAAACAAACTGTCTTTCTACATGATTATTTGAACTAAGTTACTTTCCCTACACAGAATTAATCTCTAGAAGGATTTAGGCTTTTCCTATTGAATGAGTCCCAATACTAAATACAAATGCACAAGCATCCATACTTAGTACATTCTTAAGTCACATGGGATTTGAAACCAAACGTTCCAAGTTAAAAACTCAGCTCAGGTAATTACTACTTGTGTGAGTGAGCAAATTGATTCACTACTCTAAGTCTCAGTTTCCTCATCTGTAAAATGAGGGGATTCCATTAGATGGCCTTGGAAGTCCCTTCTGGTTGTAAATCTATACTTCTATGAATCCACAGAAAAAATAATGGAGTGGAGATAAATTTACAGCTGGTAAGACTAAAAAACTGTCCCTAAGCCCAGTGGGACTTAATAATAATGTACCTTCTGTAGTACCTGAAGGTTTACAAAGCAGCACATCTACAAAGTACCTCACAAAAGCCTATGGAGGTTTTTGTAAGGTGTAATAAATGCTTGGAATTTATTATTTGAATTGATTGTCACAATAACCCTTTGAAATAGATGCTAATATCATCCCCATGTTATAGATGGAGAAACTGACACAAATACAAACTGACTTGGACCTTAATCATACGGATAGTAAGTGATATTTGAGCCAACTCTTTTAAAAGTAAATTTATATTCATTTATTTTTTATATTCTTTTTTTTTGAGTTTTGAATTCTCTCCCTCTCTCCTGTCACCCCAAAGAAAAGGTGAGAAATGTGACATCAATCATATATGTGAAATCCTGCAAAATATATTTCTCTATTAGCCATGTTGAAAAGAAAAGCAAGAAAAATAAAGCAAAAAAATGCTACAGTTTTCATTCAGACTCCATCAGTTCTCTCTGGAAGAGAAAGCATTTTCGATAAGTCCTATAGTATTGTCTTGGAACATTGTCAGTATCAGAATAGTTAAGTCCTTTACTACTGACTATCATACAATATGGCGGTGACTGTGTACTATGTTTTTATAGTTCTGCTCATTTCATTTTGCATCTGTTTGCATAATTCTTCTTATGTCTTTCTGAAAACATCCTGCTTGTATTTCTCATAGCATAATGGTATTCTATAACAATCAAATACCATAACTTGTTCAGCCATTCCTCAGTTGATGGACATACCTTAAGTTTATAACTCTTTGCCAGAATGGAAAGCCTATTATAAATATTTTTGTACATATAGGTTCATTTGCTTTTTTCTTTTATCTCTTTAGGACAGAGACGTAGTAGTAGTATTGCTATATCAAAGGGTATGCAGCACAGATTTATAGCCCTTTGGGCATATTCCAAATTGCTCCCCAGAATGGTTGGACCAGTGCACAACTCTAACAACAGAGCATTAGTGTCCCAATTTTTCTAGATTCTCTCCAAAATTTACCATTTTCTTTTTCTGTCTTGTTAGACAATCTGATAGATATGAGGTGGTACATCAGAGTTGTTTTAATTTTAGTTTCTCTAATCTGCACAGCATACTAAAAAAATGGGGACATTACCTTGCCCAAAGGTTCATATAGTCAAAGCTATGGTTTTTCCAATAGCAACGTATGTCTGTGAGAATTGGACTATAAGGAAAGCTAAGTACTGCAGAATTGATGCTTTCAAATTGTGGTGCTGGAGAAACCTTTTGAGAATCCCTGAGATAGCAAGGAGCTCAAATCAGTCAATATTTTAAAAAATTAATTCAGGCCATTCAGTGTCAGGCTGGAATGCCAAATACTATAGCTGAAGCTTAAACACTCTGGTCACACAACAAGAAGACAAAACTCTTTGTAAGAGACCCTGATGTTGGGAAAGATTGAAGGGAAAAAGAAAAGGGGATGGCAGAGAATGGGATATGTAGATAACATCACAGAAACAAGAACATGAACTTGGACAGACTTTGAGAGACAGTGGGATCAAGAATTGGGTCCACAGGTCAAGCAAAGTCAAAGTCAGATATGACTAAATGACTGAACCAAAAAAATAAATAGTGACTTACAACATTTTAAAAAATATATGATGATAGCTTTGATTTCTTCTTCTGAAAACTTCCTGTTCCTATGCTTTGATCATTCATCAATTAGGTAATGACTTATATTTTTATAAATTTGACCCAGTTCCCTATATAGTAAAGAAATGAGGTCTTTATCAAAGAAATTTGCTGTAAAAATTTTTTTTCCTAAGTTTTCTGATTTGCTTCTAATCTAGGCTGCATTGGTTTTGTTTGTGCAAAAACATTTAAATTTAATGTAATCAAAATTATCCATTGCACTACCTCTTGATGGATCATAAAAGTCTCCCATTATTCATAGATCTGACAGGGAAGATTGTCCATGCTCCCCTAATTTGTTTAATCTTATCACCCTTATGCCTAAATAATATACATATTTTGACCTTACCTTGGTATATAATATGAGAAGATCTATATCTAGTTTCTGTCAGACTACTTTCCAGTTTTCCTAGCAATTTTTGCCAAATAATGAATTCTTGTCCCAAAAGCTTGGATCTAACTAAAATTAAGGGGTACAGGAAGGTTATTTTATGGGATTTATGGACTTTATAGGTTATCTTTGAAAAAATTAAGGCTAGGAGAAGTTAAATAGCTTGTTTGTGTTCAGCTGACTAGTTAATATCAGAGATGAAATTTGAACCCAGGTATCCTGATTCTCAATCCATTATCAGATATCATTCATTCACAAATATGCAGCATCAGTTATAAATAGCACTCTGCTATAGTAGATATGCATATTATATACATATATATATTCTTAATAAATTCTTATTGAAGTGTCTAGATTTACAAAAGAGGAATGAATGAAGGGATAAGTGAAAAAGCATGTGTTAAGAAAAGAAGACAACAAACTCTACATATTATAAGCCAGTAGGCTTCTCTCTAACTCCTGGCAAAATTTTAGGATATATCATTAAACAAACTATTAGTCAATAGCCAGAAAAGGAAGTAGTGATCATATACAGCCATAATGACATAATACAAAACATATAATGCTAAACTAATTTTCTTTCTTTCTTTTTTTTGACAGGGTACAGTAGGGAAATGATAATAGACACAGTCTGTCTAGATTTTAGCAAAGCATTAGATAAAGTCTCTTATGTTGTCCTTGTAGACAAGATGGTGGCCAGAAAACTTTACAATTAGTTGGATTTAGGATTGGTTAAATGACTTAAACTATGAGTCACTATATTCATGGTTCAGTGTGAACTTAGAGAACTCTCTCTAGGAAAGTACTTCAGATACATCTTTTTCTCTTTGCTATTTAATGTTGAGGGTTCTTTTTTTAAAAATCAGTGACTTGGAAAAGGTATAGCTGACATAGTTATCAAATCTGTAGATGACACAAAGCTGGAATGGATAACTAATTCAATATATGACAAACAGGATTGAAAAAGAGTTTGACAAGCTAGAACATTAGGTTGAATCTATTACAGTGGAATTTAATTAGGATCAATATAGTCTTACACTTGGGTACAAAAAAATCAACTTTGCAAGTACAAAGTGGAAGAGGAATGCCTAGAGAGCAGTTCACCCAACAAAGGCCTTTCAGCTTTAGTGAACCACAAGATCAATGAGTCAGAAGAGTGATGTGGCAGCCAGCAAAGCTTAGCATGATCTTAGGCTGCATTAAAAGAGGGATACTGTCCTCACTTAGGGAGACAATCAGCCTGCTATATAAGCTATCTATACCCATTATACACACACTTGAAGTACCATTTTTGGCAATGGCTGTCACATTTTAGGAAGGACAGTCACAAACTGAATAGTATTCAAAGGGCAAACAAGATTCTGTGAGGCCTCAGGTTTACGCTCTGAAGGACCTAGGAATTTTTAACCTAGAGAAGATAAGGAGGACATAATAGCTATCTTCGAGGATTTAAAAACTCTCTCATGGAAAGGCATTTATAAACTTGTTTCTGCTTGGCACCAGAGATCAGAAAAGAGAAAAAAGGGGAATAATTGCAAAGAGGCAAATTTAGACTTCATAGAAAGAAAAAACTTCCTAACAATCATGGCCATCCAAAAATGGAATAAGTTGTCTTAGGAGCTAATACAAGGATGAGGGAACCTTCAGCCTCAAGGTCATGTGACCCTCTAGGTCCACAAGTGTGGCCCTTTGGCTGAATCCAAACTTCACAGAACAAATTCCCCTAATAAAAGGATTTGTTCTGTAAAACTTAGACTCAGTCAAAATGCTGTACCCAAGGATACAGAAGGCCACATGTGGCCTCAAGGCCACAGATTTCCCACCCCCTGATAGTGGGTTCTTCTTCATTCAGAATCTTCAAGAAAACATTGGATAACCACTTGTTAAATACAAAAGTAAAGGAGATGCCTGTTCTGGTATGAGTTCAACTAGACATTTTCTGAGGTCATTTCCAAATACAAAATTCTGGTTTCTAGAGGCTTTACTCCAACAAATACAAATTCCAAAGTAATAGTTTCAATGCTCATCCTAAGGAAAGCATATAGGTCAGTCTCAGACATAGCTTTATGGGCTCTAAGTTCACAAATGTGGAGGGCATTTTCCACACACAATCTTATCATTGTCTCATGTTGGTATCTATAGTATGTTGATGCGGAAAATGGCATCAACAACTAGCCATGAAGATGGACAGCACTAGGAAAAGAACACTAAATCTGGAGTCAGGATACCTGGGTACAATCTGGCTAGAGCTATAATTAGCATGAACTCACTGGGGTTTTGTCACAGGGCACTAACATATGGAGGTGTGCTTCTTCTCTTTGTGGTGACCACCATTCCTGCATCTTAAGTCTTCCACCTGCCCTTGGGTTGACACTTTCAAAGTCCCATCACTGTGGCGACTATCTCCTTGCGCTTATCATCTCCCTAGCCCCCAGACAATACAGGTCAGATTTTCAGCTTCCTGGCTCTCCCAACCAACTATATTTACAATCAGATTATTCTTGGCACTAAGGCTGCCATCAGCATTATCTTCCCTCCCCTTACCTCTGATCTGTATTAATATGTCCTAGGTATAATAATAAACTGCTATAACTCTAATCCTGGCTCTGTAACTTGTTACCTTTATAACTTTCTTGAAGTTATTTTCCATTCATGGGCCTTAATTTTCTCTTCTGTGAAATATCAGGTTTGAACTACATGATTTCTGAGATCTCTTCAAACCCTATAATGCTGTGAGCTTGACCATCAGTCACACCTCACCAGGTGCCCAATGAAGCAACTTGCTCATGCACTCAAATAGCAGCTGGGGGATGAAAGGAGGAGGGAAGAAAGTTGACGGTTGTTTTCTCAACCCAGTAAATGTTCCTCTTAAATAGAAAAGGATGTTCTGGCTAATTTTCCAATTACAGTTCACATGAGAGGGCAATGAGGAAACCCACTCCCCTGCTGGTAAACATATGTTATCTAAGTGTCTTCTATTAAAAGGCAATTGCAACTTAAAATGCCATTAAGAATGCTACAACACCTGTCACTGAGAACATGTTCCATATAAAATGATCACACACATTTTGACTGTACGGGGCACTCTAGTTGCCCCAGCAACTAGACTCTTCAATAACACCTCCAGATTTTGCTATCTTTGTAAAATTAGCACTTTAATTTAGGAGGTAATAATTATTACACTTAAAAAGTTATGACTGTTCAGCATGGCTTAATGGAACAGGTCAACAGACCTGAGTTCAAATCCTGCTTCCTACAAATACTAGCTCTGTGACTACAGGCCAGTTGTATTACCTCTCTGAACCTGTAATGATATTTACATTCCCTCACAGGGTAAGGAAACTATTTTGTAAACCATAAAATTCTAGAGACACAAAAGTTGTTGTCTTTGTCATTGTTGATTTCTCATCCAAATTAAGATTATTCTCATTTTGGGCCCATTTCTAAAATTTCTGTTAAGGGACAAGAGGACATTCTAGCAATGATGGCCAGAAGAGTACCTAAGTTTAACCTACAGAAAATTCCTCAGTGTGCCACTCTAGTTTCACTTGATGTCAGTAATTCTGCCAACCTAATAAAAGCATGAAAATAAGGATAAAGGATACAGAAAATGTTGAATTTCATCCCATTACTAAACATTGTAGGACATGGTGGGGTAAAGCACACTGGCTACATTGCCACATGCAATATTTGCTTCCATTTACTGAAATGTTCACCTCTCCCCTTCAGGAATGCCAGCTCTTTGCTCATCAATACCCTCTAGTTAGGTATCAGCATTTAATTAGTATTAACTCAAGTCAAAATTTGAAGATTGTAAGCTCTTTGAGGGCAGGACCTTTGTTTATTTTTTTAATGGTACAGCATAAGTATCTACTACACTGTAATAGACACCCCAATTTTGTATCCTATAAAGAATCGTTTAATAGGCATCTACAAGCTAAAGGGGTCTGTACTAGATGGATTGCAGCTGACATTGGAGAGGAATCCTGAATTTCAATCCTGGCTCTGCTTCTACATGACCTTAAGTTACTTAAATCTCTTGGGGCCTTAATTTCCTCATCTGTAAACTCCTTTAAAGCTCTAATTCTTACGTGATCCTATAATTTTATTGTCTGATTCAGCTCTAAAATTGCCTGCCAACAATTCATTAAGAATTTATAAACGTATGTAAATCATTATGTGTGAGATAAAAAAGCACAAAAGATATACCTCCATAAGCCCACAGCCTAGTTAGCAAGATGAAAAAAATGTGGAAAGTTTAAATATTTTGGTACTTTATTGTAACATGAAGATGGCACTGGGATCTCAAAGGCAATGTAATGAAATACAAACTAGGGAAAGTCTTGCCATGCTGTGGGCTTCACAAAGGTGGTCCTTACTAAGAAACCGAATAGCTATATAGGAATAATGGCCATATCAGAGAGGTCATGTGGCCCAGTATACTGCACTTGGGAGGGAAAATTTTGTTTTAATCCTATTTTAGACACTTATAAGTTATATGACAATGATTAAGCCATTTTAACCTTTGAGCCTCAGTTTTCTCATCTGATAGATAATACCCACCAATCCTATACACAGTATTGTCACGAGGCTCAAATTAGACCACTTGTATAAAGTGCTTTGCAAACCTTAAAGCACCATGCAGAAGTCTGTGGTCATTAAGATGCTCTGATCAATTTCATTTCCCAAAGACATTAAGAATATCAATATAATGTAATATAGGATATATATATAATATACAACATAATATAATTAAATCCCACTCAAACATTTGTAAAACTACGTTAACATCATCTAAATGATTACTGATTATAGTATTTGTTATAAATAGGGCCCCCTCCCAACCCTTTCTCCATCTAGAATAAGGCTCACACCCGGCCCAATAACAAAACATCTTTTATTACCATCCTTACAAGAAAAAGGCACATTCCCTACAAGGAGAGAAATACTCACCTTAAACAAAACAATACTTGTGCAATCAGGAAAGTTTTTACATTCATCCCCCCTGAATAAATATTATTCAGACCAATGCAAGCCTTTTATACTATTCCAGTTTTAATTTAATTTCCAATTAAAATCTCCCACCTCACCATCTGTTGGCTGAAAGGAGACTCCTGAACACCTCACTTCATGTTATCCTCTCAGGTAGGCTTCCCCTCAAACAGCTCATCAAGCCTGGGCACAGGTTTCTGACCTTGTGCCTGACCATGCCAGGCCATAACTGATGAACTGCTGTCACTTAAAGCTGGAAGGAGTTTTAACCCTGTGGAAACAAAATTCCTTTTTTTGTTTCCCACAATGTTGCTCCTGTTGAATAAACAGCTAATGTAACATTGTTTTGCCAAAAGTCTAGTCTTCCCAGAACTCCTAATTGTATTATGTAGAAGGTTGAAGACTGAGAAAAAGCCAATGGATTTGGCAACTAAGATCTCCTCCAAGAATATTTTACATTTCTTTTCACAGCAACCCATCTCAGTATTTAGCAGCCCAAGCTTTAACTCCAACCTTTCATATTGCAGTTTCAGACTATTTCTCTCTCTCTTCCTCTGGGAAGGAGTAGAACTGGTCAAAAGTCTGTATAATTGCCTTTCAGTTGCTTCAAGTTGATTACCAGGTCTCCCCTCAGGCTTCTTTTCCTGAGGCAAAAAAAGAAATCCTAATTATTTTCTTCCCATGCCCTATTTTCTAGCTCTGCAGTTCTCTCTGCTACTCTCCTTTGAACCCTCTCCAACTTTTCCACATCTCTTAAGTTATAGAAATGACACCTGGGTACTGCTCTATTCTAACTAGGGCTGAAGATGATGGAAAGGTCACTTGATGCTTCTCCCCAGACCTTGATTTCTGCATCCCAAACAAATAGTTCTGAGGTTTTCTCTCCCTGCCTGAGGAGATTCATGGACACAACAATCCTCATTCTGGAATAGTACCCAAACTCATCACAGTCTCAGTTAAAAAACAGTATACAATAGCTGGGAAGGGACTATAGAACTCCTTTGTCTGTGCCACAAAAAGAAAGCTCAATGCCCAAAACGGTGGTATTTTAGGCAGTCTTGGCCACGTTTCCTAAATCTGAAATTTTTCTTGATGAATCATAGTGATATACAGCAAGGAGATGCTAAGCATATTGTATGCCACATGCTGGCAATAATAAATGGGCAACTCTTTCCTTTTGTAGAATTAAATTTTATCTTTTTCAAATAAAACAAATTTTTCCTAACCACTCACCTTTGAAAAAATATCAATAATAATAAATATACATAGCCAAGCAAAGCAAATTCTTCTACTGGTCACATACGACAAGTAAAATACATGTAATATGCTGTATCTTGAGTCCACCACTTCTCTGACAGGAGGTAAGCAGCATGTTTCAACAGGAATCCTCTGGAATCATCGTTGGGCATTGATCAGAGTTCTTAAGTCTTTTCAAGTTGTTTGCTTTTATAATGTTGTTAATATTTAAATTGTTCTCCTGGTTCTGTTGATTTCACTACATCATTTCATACAAGTCTTCCCAGGTTTCTCTGAAATATCTCTTTCATTATTTCTTATAGCACAATAGTATTCCATTACATTAATTTACCATAATCTGTTCAGCCATTCCCAAACTGATGGAAACCCCCTTAGTTTCTAGTTCTTTGCCACCGAAAAAAGGGATGCTATAGATTTGGTTGTAGATATGACTTCTTATTCTCTTTCCTTGATCTCTTTGAGATGTAAGCTTAGTGATGGTATCACTATGTCAAAAGGTACACATAGTTTAGTTGCTTTGGTAGTATAGTTGCAAATTGCCTCTCAGAATGACTGAACCAATTCCCAGCTTCATCAATACTGCATCCATGGACCTGTTTTCTCACAGCCCCTCAAACTTTTGTCATTTTTTTTGGTCAAATTTGTCAGTGTGATGAGTTTGAAGCAGAAATTCAGAGCTCATTTAATTTGCATTTCTCTAATTGTGATTTGGACATTTTTTTTTTAATATGACTATTGATAGCTTGGATTTCTTCCTTCAAAAACTGCCTATTCATTTTCTCTAATAATTTATCAACTGGGGGAATAGCTCTTATTCTCATAAATTGAATTGTCATATGCATTTCTGTGTGTGTGTATTAAATAAAAACTTTATCAAAGAAATTTACCACAATTTCTTTTCTCAGTTGCCTCCTCCCCTTTTAATTTTAGCTACATTGGTTTTCTTTATGCAAAAATTTCTTAATTTTATGTACTCAAAGTTGGCCATTTCACTTTCTGTAATTCTCTCTATTCATTGATAATGAACTCTTCTGTTCATAGGTCAGAAAAGCGATTGTTTTCCTTACTCCTCTACTTCATTTATAATTTCTCCCTTTATGTCTAAGTCATATAGACACTTGGAATTTATCATACTATATGGTGGGAAATAGTGGTCTAGAGATGTTGAAACTAGACATCTAGTTTCTGTATGACAGTTTTTCAGTTTTCCCAACAGTTTTTTCCTGAATAATGATTTTTTTTAATCCAGTAGTTGGAGCCTTTGGTTCTCTCAAACGCTAGGCTATATTGTTCATTTGCTTCTGTGCATTGTGTCCCTAATCTGTTCTACTGATTAACCTATTTCTTCACCAGTACCAAACTACTTTCAACTATGATTAATTTTTTTCCCTGAGATTTTCATTATTAATTATTAATATGGTCAATTAGATTTATGGCTTTTCTAATATTAAATCAACTCTGCATTCTTGATTTACATCCAAATTGGTCATAGTATATAATTTTTGTGATATCTTTCTGTAGAATCTTTGATAATATTTTATTTAATATTTATATATAAATGTTCATTAGGGATGTTGTTTAAAGTGTCTTTTTTTCTGTTTTGATTCTCTCTAGTTTAAATACCAAAGCTATATCAAAGTTTTTCCTATTTTTGCTGGAAGTTCTTGTAATATCTTAATTATGTTTTCTTTGAACATGATAATTCACTTGTAAATACATCTGTTCCTGGTTTTGTTTGCTTATCCCCCCTTTGGGAGTTAATTTATGATTTGTTCAATTTCTGTGTCTAAGATTATACAATAAAAATTCTCAATTTCTTGCTCTGTTATCTGGGTATCGTATATGTTATAGATATTCATTTATTTCATTTAATTTTTCAGTTTCATTGACATGTAATTGTACAAATGTTTTCTAATAATAACTTTATTTATTTTTTATGTGTTATGCATTCTTCTTCATAGTAGCGTTCTAGTTTTTATCTTTCTTCTTTTTAAATCAAATTAGAGAAAGGTTTATCTATTTTACCATCCAAAAAAGTTTCCTAGTTTTATTTTTTAATTCCATTTTTTAAACTTTTAGTTTTATACTCTCTTTCTTGGTTTTTTTTAGTTGCTTGTCCAGTTCGTTGTTTGTTCTTTCTCTCTTTTAGATAAAATTCTTCATAGATAAAAATTTTCCCAAAAGAACATTTTGGTTGGACCTCCCAAATTGGGGATGACTTATTTTTGTTACAATCTTTAATGAAAATGTCTAGTGTTTAAATAGTTTGTTCTTTAATCCAATAATTTAAGTCATTCCGTCTCCAGTTAATTTTTAATCCTTCCTTCAATGGTCTCTTATTGAATACAATTTTTATTGCATTATGGTAAAAGAAGAGATGTTTAATATTTCTATTTTTCATTTGTCTAAGTTTTATGCCATAATATGCGTTGAGTTTTTGTAAAGATGCCACACAAAGTAGAGATGTATGTTATAGAAAAGGTACATAATAAAGCATATGTAATATTTAGCATATATATACTATTCTTTTATACATGCATTTGTATACATGTATATTTATTTCTATTCACATTTAATATCCACTAGCAATTCTTTACATTTAACTTTTTAAAAAATTTCTATTTACATTCTTAACTATTTATTGATCTTTTGGTTAAATTTGTCTAGCTCTGAAAACTGTACATTATATTCCCTCACTGTTATATATTTCTCCAAATAACTTGTTTAGCTTGTACTTTAAGTACATTGATGTTATGCTATTTGGGGCTTACATGTTAAATATTGAGATTAAATGGTACCTTTCAGCATAATGTATTTACCCTGTTTATCTTTTCAGTCAATTTTGGATGCTGCCTTGTCTGAAATCACAATTGCTACCTGTAGCTTTTGGGGGTTTATCTGAAGTATAACAAACTTTGTAACATAAATTCCTTTATTTTAAATTTATGTGCATCTTTAAGTTTCAAATATGTTTCTTGTAAAGAAAATATGACTGGATTATGCTTTGTAATCCATTTTGTTATCCTCTTCCATTTTATGGATGAATTTATTTTTTTCACATTCACAATTAAGGTTATTGATCCTACTCTCTATTCTTTCCCTCTCCATGGTGTAGTTATCATCACTATGCAGATGATCCTCCAATCTATTTTTCTTGCCTTAATCTATCTCCTAACCTCTAGTATCACAAGTCCAATTGCCTAAGGATATCTCAAACTGGATATCTCACAAATTTCTCCAATATGATCAATATATGTTGTTAACATATGATGAATAAATTTATACATTTGCTTTCAAAGATCTATAAAAGTGGGATTGTTAGATACAATCGGACAAGATTCCATATAGCTGAAGTTAAAATATTCCAAGGACATGAGACTTATAAAATAAATATATGTCCAGGAGAGGTCTGGAAAAACAGGATATAGAAAGAAAGAATTTGTGAATGTGATTATTAAGCTACTGTTAGTGATCCTTGAAATATCTGGGACAATGGAAAAGCTTCTTACAAAAGAAGTAAAGAGGGGTGAATGTCCTAATTTTCCAAAAATGGAAGAGAGTATAGTCTGTCAATAATGAGTCAGTGAGTTTTACTTCAAAATTTGCCAAAATTCTGAAAAATTCTTATTTTAAGTAAGGTTAATGATCATCTCAAAAGGAAAGTTGGGATCACAATAAGCCAGCATGGCTTCATCAAACACAGTCAGAGTACCTGCTAATTTTATTTTTTTGATAAAAATGGATTATTGGATGATTGGAGAGAAGTTGCAAACTTTAGTTTACATAGGTTTTAGCAAAGGATTTGACATTATTCTTGTTGACAAAATGGAAACATGCAAAATAGGCAATATCATATTTAGGTGGATTTGAATCTTGTCAAGATGCAAAGAATATTAATTAATGGTTTGTTATTGTTGTTCGCCCTTTATTTGTGAAGAGGACCAGTGACATCACAGGGTGATGCATTACCTTACTTGTGAACTAAATTTAAGTCAGGCAGAACTACACAAAATTGTCAGCCCCATGCTGTCTTTCAGAGTCAATCAGAATTCGGTGGCAAGACACAAGTCAAGATGATTGGCCATGGCCTGGGATGCACTGGAGGATGTTGGCTTTTCTGATATCTCACCAAGTTCTAAGTGCTCCATAGCACCTGCTTCAGCTGCCCTCATGACCATTGGAACAAATAGTTCTCATCCACCCATTTTGCCAGGGAAAGTCTTCACATACTTGTTGTAGATATTTTCCTAACTCACCAATGAATTTGAGTCCTGTTTGTTACTCTCAAGGTGTATAGGGTATTCCAGGACTGACTAGGACCTATGGTATGAGAGCTTGCCAAGTCTTTTTTGAGGGCTACTCACCCACCTTTGGTGTCCAATCTCATCCAACTCTCACCTATGGCTCCAAGAAGCTGTAGCATATGCAGCAGCCACACTCCAGTAAAATTGTCTTGGCAGACAGGCTAGTATTAATGGTTTAATCTCTATTTGAAAGATCTTTTAGAAGGGACATCCACAGGTGACTAGGCTTGGCCCTGTGCTGTTTATTTTTCAGTTGATAACAGCTATCAGTTATATAATGCTTTAAATTTTGCAAAGAACTTTACAAATATTTCATCTTATCCTCAAAATAACCATGGGAAGTAAATGCTATAATTATCTCCATTTTACAGAGGAGGAAAATGAGGTAGATGAGGTTAAGTGACTTGTCCAGGGTCACATTGCTAATAACTACCTGAGGTTGTATTTAAATCAATTCTTTCTGACTGCAGGTCCACTGCTTCCACTACATGAACTAGTTGCCTCATCAATTATTTGATAAAGCATAAATGCCATGCTTATCAACTTTGGGGGTGACATTAAATTAGGAAGGATAGATAACATGTCAGATGCCAGCGACAGAATCCAAAAGGAAGAAATCTAGGAAGATAGATCAAATCAAATCGGTTTAAATTTAATAGTAATAAATTTAAAGTCTCATAAGTAAAAAGATCAATTTCACAACTGGTATATTTAGACAACTTTTTATTGTGAAGACGATCTAGAGTACTGTAACAGCAAGGACCTCAACATACACAGGAGGGCTTGCTATATAGGTTCTTAGATCTGCTTTTCTAAAACAAAAGGAACTTGGGGGGGGGGGTCAACAATCTATTTTAATCAAGCACGTTATTTCATTCGCTTAGATCAGGGGGAAAAGTCAGCAGCACCATGAACTTCAGAGAAAATATACAGAAATAAAGACCAACAGACAGAGCTTCCAACAGTCTAACCATAAGCTATACATAGGTACCAGAGAGATAAGCACCAATATCTGGGTTTCCAAAGCAGGGTGGGGGATGTGGGGGGAGGGGGGTTGCCTTAGAAACTACCCAGAGTCTTCTCTGGCCAAACAAACACTTCCAAGGAGTAAGCTCCAAAACAAAATCTCATTTCTGAGTATATATATGCTTTTCAGAGCCAGAGGGCACCACAACTCTTGAGAACCAATGCCTCATTAGAAATTAACAAAAGGTGTGTGCCTTCCTACAAAACAAATCTCCCCTAATCATGCTTAGCTTAATGGATGGGGAAGATCTTTAACTCTCATTAACATAATTAACATTATAAGTACTTGGTGAACTGAAAGTTCAGTGTGAATTAACAGTATACCATGATAATAAAAATGTTAATGCATTATTATTATATTGCATTATATTAAGAGAAGCACAGTACCCATAATTAAAAAGGTAAGAATCCAGGGATGTTCTGAGCCTCAGATAAGATCAGGAATGTGAAGCACTTTACAAACTCTTAAGAGCTAAGTAAAGGGAAAAGACTAAGCATTTATGTAGTGCCTACTATGTGTCTGGCACTGTGCTAATCCTAAATTAAATAATTATTATTTTACTATTAATTCAATAACGAATTTAATATATAATAATTATTTTATTATTATTAGTCCCCTGTCTGATAATGACAATTCCCAGAGCCTTCTACTACATACCTGCTGAGTTCAAGCAGTGTTTATAGAGAGACTATGCTGAGAAATATTTAATAACTATGTCTGGAGGGCTAGATATGTATGCCCATAGACTTTTAAGATTAATCCACACTATTAAAACTTTCTTCAGTCTAAACAGTCAATAAGTAAAGCCTTGATTTGTAGCTTGCCGATTTCTAAGGCATAAATGCTCACATTGAAAATTTAACAAGCAAGTTAGACCTAGTTCCAATACTTCCAATTCTTCAGAAAGTCCCCTTGTACTCTGCCCTTCTTAGCTCATAAAAAGGCATCATATTTTCATACTTTTATGAATGTAACCTGGAAAGTATCTCAAAATCTTAGAGTTCATACATAAACAGAAATCATGTCTACAGTGTCCCAAGAAATCATCATCCAGTCTCCAATTAAAGAACATCACCGAAAGGGAATCTATCAATATCCAAAGCTATCCACTCTATTTTTGGATAGTTATAATTCAAGAAAATATTTCCTTTTATCTAACCTAGATCATTTTTATGCAATTTTACTTCATTCTTCTTCCAGTTTTCTCTAAAAATATTGTTGTTTAGATTTGGTCTCCACTACTTTTCACTGCCTTATGAATAACAAGCTCAAAATATTCTACCATCTTCATCCATAACATGATATAAATAAGTTTATATTTTAAGTCAAGGTTCTTTTGGTTTATATCTATTAATTGAAATAGAGATCAAGTATTTGCTCATTGAAGTGGTTTCTGGGCTATTTTGGCTTTCCCTTACTAATCAGAGTAAATGTATTTTCTTTATCCATTTCCTATTTAAGGTGCATAATGATTTTAATATGTCAGATTGGAACTGCAATGATTACCCTCAGTATTTTCTCATCTTTATCCTTTCTTCTACTTTGGTTCTGTTTTTTAACTTTTGTTTTAACCCATCAGAATAATTACACAAACAGCCTAAATACAACCTATTCAGAAAAAGAATTTTCAGGTCAGTATCCAGTAATTTATTTTCCATTAAGATAATTTAACTTTATTTTTTTTTTTGCAATATTGTTCAATTAACATGTTGTCCAGTGACTCCAATTGTCACCTGAAGGATTTTTTTAATATTACATAAGTTTATAGTTTATGAGCAATTTTTAAACTTTCATTTGTTAATTCTGATTCATATTTTTCAGCATTTTTAGTCATCTTCCCTTATTTTACCTTCACATTGCAATCATTAAGTTTCAATGTACAGGTTGACTTAGGTCAGAGAATCTTGTCATGTTCTGCATGGAATTTTTCTACTTCTTCATCCTTTTATGACAAATGTGGGGGTGAATATGCTTCAATCATTTTCACTGTGGTCTTTTAGATTATGCTCATCAAGAACACTACAAAATCAAGATGCCTAAGTGTTCCAATAACTAATGAAACTAATTTCTTCTTCTTCAAAGAGAATCTTCCTTATGCAGTAATTTCCTTATCCTTTCTACTTCATGAACAACTCTTTTATGAACGTGTTATCATGTGTTAATCATACTATATTCATGTATAACCTATATTTTATATATATGTATATGTGTATATATATATATATATTTACAAATAGAGAAAAAGAGAAAGGGAGAAGGCAATAGAGAAGTAAAACTCCAATAAACGATGGCAGGGAAGAAGGAATACAAAATTAAGAAGTATAGGAGAGGTTATTTTGCAGGGTTTATTGACTTTGTATTATTATCTTCTTGAAATATAAATCCCAAGTCAGCTTTCTTCAACACCCAAAAGAATTCAAAGATAAATTCTCCAAAGAAAGTTGGTATATAACTAAGGTTCAATTCAATACTAGCCAAAGTAAACCTAATTAGGAAAGCAATCCATACCCTGAAAAACTATCCCTTGAAAAAAAAATGAAATCTTATTTTGTCCTTGAAAGTCAAATTACAATGATTTAGGTTTAGTTTGGAAATATCTACTTTCTCACATGGAAATTATATTTTACTGTCCTATATTGTGGCAGTTAGGTGGCACTGTGGGTAGAGTGTCTAGATTCAGGAAGACTCCTCTTCCCAAGTTCATATCTAGCCTCAGACATTTACTAGCTGTATGGTCCTTGGCAAGTCATTTCAGCTTATTTGCCTCAGTTTCCTCATCTGTAAAATGAGCTGGAAAAGGAAATGGCAAACCATTCCAGTATCTTTGCTAAGAAAACCCTGAATGGAGTAACAAAGAGCCAGACATACTTCAGACCACTGAACCACAACAACCCCTGTATTATGACATCCCTAGTCGTACTAAATGGTAAAGTCCTTGGGGACAGGGACTATGTTGTTTGCATTTTCTTAAAATCTGGTACAAGAGGAACACATAGTAGGCACTCAATAAAGAATTATTTATTGTCTTATCTATCATTTGAGATCACCAAATTAATGTTCTTTTCTACACTATGGAAAATCAAGTATTGGATTTGTTTCTCTCTGTGTGCAGAAACAGACTAACACACTTGGCAATAATGAGATAAGAACTTTTTGAAAAAATGAACAGCTTCATCAAAATTCAAAAACAATTATGGTTCATCAAAAACAGTAAGAAAAGTGATATGCTATCATCAACCCACATACATGGTGTACAGCAGATTTATGCTAATACCCTTGCTATGGAAAGATCTTTTTGGCTGTACCAGTTTTTGTTGAATTTTCTGCCACGTCTTTTTTTTTCCTTTTTGTATAATCAACCCTAACAACTAAATCTCAAGCAATATCATCCCAACTAAATGATCTTGCTTTATAATTTTCTACAAATTAAAACACAAGCTAATTTCAAGACAATATATTATTTGCTGCTCAGATTTAAAAAGATCCTGATCCTTAATCATGTGGAAGGGGAATATATTTCTACTTCTGTTAAGGGAAGGGGGTAACTATATGTCATTTAAGAGGCAGGTAGGAGTTTTTCTTAGTGGAGGGAAAAAGAGGAGAGCTGAGAAAAAAAAAAAAACAAGAAGTTTACCCTCATCACATTTGACTAAACGAAGGAGTGAAATGCACACTCATTTTGGTATGAAAACCTATCTTACAGTATAAGAAAGTGGGGGAGAAGGAGATATTGCAAGGGAGGGGATGATGGAGGGGAGGACAAAGAGAGGAGGGAGCAATTTGAAGTCAACACTTGGGGAGGGACAGGATCAAGACACAGAAGAGAAACAATGAGGGGCAGGTTAGGAGGGATGGTAATCCAGTTAGTCTTACACAACACGACTATCAGGGAGGTCATTTGCAAAACTACACAGATATGGCCTATATTGAATTGCCTGCCTTCCCAAAGGGAATAGGTGGGGAGGGAGGGATGGGGAGAATTTGGAACTCAAAGTTTTAGGAACAACTGTTTAATATTGTTGCTGTAACTAAGAAAGAAGACATACAGTTAATGAGGAATAGAAAGTCATCTGGCCCTACAGGAGAAAAGAGAAGATGGAGACAAGAGAAGGGAGGGATGACAGAAGAGAGGGCAGATTGGAGATAGGGAAAATTAGATTGCTTGGGGTATTGGGGTGGGGGGAGGGGAGAAAAGGGGAGAAAATTTGGAACCCAAAAATTTGTGAAAATGAATGTAAAAAATTAAATAAATAAATAAATAGAATTTTTAAAAAAAAGAGTTTATCACAGAGACTGACCTACTCTGAGTAGGTTTATCAGTTTCCTTCATCATTTTCTGGAGGCTTGCTCTTTTTTTGGTAGAAGCAGCAACAAACACTGGGGATGCTTTCACTTCAAAACCTTCAGAAATTCTGAGATCTCTTCCCCTGCTCATTGAGAATCTGGATTCCGGCAAAATAAACTTGTAAAAGTTGTGTGAAAGAAAGGCACAACAGTCTTATAGACCTCCCAGTGACTTAAAAAGCATGATAATGTCCAGTTGCATTAGTATAAAGATACGTTGTTTTATCTCATTATTTAGTGAGATAACATTCATAATTAAAATTGTAACTCATAATTAAAATTACTACACAAACTTATAACCTGTTAACTCCCCTAAAGCTACCAGTGGAAGAGATGATAGCCCAAAACTATGCTTTTGACAGACTACAGATGAGCTTCAAGGAGAAGACAGAAGGCCCATTGGTGATAGGAGAAAAAAAGATTTTGCTAATAAACTCCATACCTACTCCAGAGAAAAGAAAAAATATTGTAGTGACATGGCATCAATCATTAAAGCCAATAAAAATCTTGAGACATATAGGTACTGCCCTCATCCAACTTTTCTTTTTATTACATTCTCTTATAGGATAGAGATACATGTACAACTTGTATGTGAACCTGTCAAAGTTTTACCAAAACTATCCTTGCTCCCTAAAATACCACTCTGACAATGTCATTTCCCTCCGAAGAGCTAGTATATTGTAACTGACTGATCACTGACTTTAACATCAGGAAGACTTGGGTTCAAATTTTGCTCCATACTTGCTAACTCTGCGACCCTGGGTAAGTCAATGAATCCTTCTAGGTTTAGTTTTCTCATCTGTGAAATAACAGGGTTGGACCATACTCAGCGGCCTCTAAGATTCTTTCCAACTCTAAACTGAAAGACTTCCTAATTTAAAAAAAAAAAACAAACTTCCTGTAGTGTTCCACTTTCTACAGGATATGGTCTAAACTCTTTAACTTGATGTTCAAAGCCCTCAGTAGTCTATATCCAGTCTGTTTAAGATAGTCTCCTATGACTTCCAGCCACACACAGACTTCCTATTACCTAATTTCATTTAGTTTAGTGCTATTTCCAGAAGACAAAAATTCTAATATCATCCAGTGGAAAAAGAAAGCTGTGAAAGCATTATACAAATTAAAGGTATTACAATTCAGTAGTTTTTCCCTAATAAAGCTGTGTATAAGAGTTATTCATGAAAAGAGTAAATTGGTTTCATAGAAACAAAATCTCACAGTTGAAAATGACATTTTTCGTGTAGTCCAACCCATATTTGGATGGGAATTCCAACAGAACATCCCAGGTGAGACTCTTCTTTTGTCTTTCTTTGTATCCCCAGAATTTAATACATGACCTGGAAAATACTAGGTGCTTAATAAATGCTAGTTAACTGAGTGACTAATTTAGCATTTACTGAAAAAGAATCTACTAGTTCCCAAGGCAGTCCACTCTGCTTCTAGCCAGTTTTAATTGTTCTGAAGTTTTTCCTTTCATTCAGACAAAATATACCTTTCTCTAGCTTCCTGTAGATTGTCTTTCACATGACAGCCTCTTAAATCCATAAAGATCCCTGTTTCCCCTCAGAAATCTTCCTTCTCCAGGCTAACCACTATCACTTTTGATTGATCTCAATATGAGATTAAGTTCAGACTCCTTAATGTCATTTGAATTTCCAATCGTGCCCTACTCCATCACCAAAAAAGCAAGTGGGTAGCAGAAGGGGAAGGAAGAGGGATATGGAATAGATGGTTTCTTTAAGTCCCTGTGGCTCTATCATCTTGTGGCTTATGAAAAGCAAAGGATCTGGTTAAGACACAAATCGCACCACTAAACATTGAACAGCTGAAAGTTGATTACACTATGTAGGAATTCCTCCTGTTAAAAATTCACTTTACACACACACACATATATATATATATATATATATACATATGTGTGTATCATATACATACACACATGTTACATGTGCATAGGTATGTGTGTGTATATATATATATACATATATATCTGATGTGTGTATACTCTACATATACAATTATATAATATTTGTACTTGGGGGTAGCCTCAGTAAGTGGGCAAGACCGGTACCCAGTGGCAAAGGTCTGCCAAGGGTATGCTCCAGACATCAAAGGCTTCTTCAAAGGAGTAATCAGTATGGGAAGAGATCAGAAGCTCTGTCACATTAAAAACAGCCCCTGGCTGCAGCACAATCTCACCAGGATGATGGAGCTCAAAGAGACAGATTTGACTTGGAGTAGAAAAGTAGGAAGCAAGGCTTTTGAAACAGTAAGACTTAAAACTTATTTTTAAAGTGAAAAAGTGTTATTTTTTTAAAAATCATCCATAATATGCTACCTGAGTTAGTGATACAAGGAAGGAAAGTCCCCAAGATTCATTTTAAAGAATTCCTTTTTTTTTTAATTGCTTCTAGCGATTACATGAGACAGGAGGTAGAGGACAGAAGACATCTTTGAAAGAGGAAGGGTGGAAGAAAGTGATATCAGGTGCAAGGAAAGAAGAGTCATACTTGATATTTCAAGTTTTAAAATAAAGTCTAATTTAATGAGATTGTTGGAATAGTAAGGTTTGGTAATAGCGCAAAAATTTTTAGATTAAACAGCATCAGTGTTCAAGAAGGCAACTCCTGTGGTAGAAAGATCTGTGGAACAGGAATCAGTAGACTTGGGTTTTAATCATTTTTTAATTTATTGATCCTGTGACCCTGGGCAAATTTTTTTCCCCTCCTTTGAGTCTCAGTTTCTGTATCTATAGAAATATGTGTAATAGATATGCTTAATAGAAGATTACAGTGTCAACTTTCATTGGAGGAAAACTAAGACTCCATTACCCATGAGACTATGTGCCTAGCACAGCCATTGATTGTTGGAGGGAGGTATTTCTGGGAAACATGGAGAGAAGTTTGAGAGAAAGAGAATAGTGGCTTCCAAAAACTCAAGAGCCCTAGAATGTCTAAACCTCCACAGAACAAAGAGAGGAGGGAGAAATGCTGATTATGAGGAGGCACTCTGATGTGGGAGCTATCTCCAATGGATTTCCCAACTTCCTTACCTGGGAGTAGGATTTGGGGTAAATAAAGTCATAAGTCTATAGAGGGGTTCAAGACTCCTGCAACTCTGAGGGGAAGGCTAATGAGAGAAATGTGAGTTGCAGTTGTTTTCTTTTGTTTCACTAGTCATTTCTGTCCAGAAAAAAAAGCTTATTTATTTTAATGCTCTTCCTAGCCTGCGTTAGCTACTGTTTTTGGAAACTGAATAACTTTAATGCAAGTTAAGTCCAGAAATTCACAATTATGTGAGTGGAGGCAGGGAGAAACGAGATATAGAAATGATTTATTGACCAGAAAACCCCAAAAGATAAATCTTAACCCATGTGAACTGGGAGCTACGTAGGGTAATAAGAACATATAATCTCTAAGATTCCTTGTTTAATGTTTCATAATTCTACGACTCACCTTGGTGTTTATTATATGGTGACTGGGGACTGACACTGAGTTTGGATACTAACAAGCTTGGAATGTGGACATTTATAAATTGCAAACTTTTAAGTAGACCCTATTTATTAGAGGAAGTCAAATTGGAAAACCTGTATGAGCTCTGGAAAATGATTTAACCTCTTTGTACTCCAGTTTTCTCATTTATAAAATTGGGTAGGAGCTTCAGGAGGGGAAGGGGTTGGATTAGATGATGTCTAAGTTTCCTTCCAATTCTCAAGTATAAGATCTTCATTAAAATCTTGGAAACTATTTGCCTAGTTTAGATGTCTCTCCCAACCTTTTGAATATCTTGTTTCCAATTCCTGAGTGCCCTAGAGCCACTAGTTCCCACTGATTAAAGGGAACAAGAGAAATATTCTCTCCCATAAACATAGACAGAGCTTGACTGCACATGCTTGACACATTTGTGATATAATGAAAAGATCACCAGATCAGAAATCATGAGATGTTGACTGGAATCTCAGTTTTGCATACTCTGTCACTTGACATCCTAAGCCTGAATTTCATCATCTATTAAACAATGTGGTTAGATCAGATGATTTAAAAGATTCCTTTCATCTCTACAAAATATAATTCTACCTCACAAAGTTGTTGTTAAGGATACACTTTGCAAACTAGATAACGTTAGTCCTTCATTGCTGAAGAAGACCATGCCATCAGAGAAATGATGACATGACTTGCACTTGACTTTGTTTTGAGTGAGGGAGGGCTGTGCAGGTCACCAGCCTCACTTCTCCTCCAGAGCCATCTGAATCCAATGACCAGATATTCATCAGGATGACTGGAGGTGACCCAAGATGAGGCACCTGGGGTTAAGTGACTTGCCCAAGGTCACACAGCTAGTGAGTGTCAAGTGTCTGAGGTGGGATTTGAACACAGGTCCTCCTGTCTCCTGTACTGGTGCTCTATCCACTGCACCACCTAGCTGCCCAGATAACACTATGAATGTGAACTTTAATATAACATCCACAACAAATTTCATTCAATTAAACATTTAGTAAGCTTCTATGTCCTACTCTATATTTGCATCAGACTGATCCACTTTCTATTTTGGCTCCAAGTGCTTCCTCTCCATGTCCCCCATGCCTGAAATGGTCTCCTTCCTCCACTCTTACCACTGACCTCCATGGCTTAAGTCCCAAATAAAATCCTATCTTTTACTGGGCATCTTCCCTAACCCCTCTTAATTCTAGTGCCTTCCCTTTGTTAATTTCCTATTTATCCTGTACATACCTAGCTTTGTATAGATTCCTTTGTATGTTGTCTCTGCCATTATATAGTAAACTCCTTGAGGGCAGGGCCTGTCTTTTGCTCCCTTTTGTATCCCTAGCATTGGGCACAGCTCTCCACACACATAATAGGTGCTTTAATAAATGTTCATTGCTTGCTTGCTTGATTTTCCTTGCATAGCATTTCATGCTATATGGCCTTTTACTAATAAGCTATGTGAGGTTAGGCAAAATCCTTTGCCTCCTTGAACCCCTGTTTTCTCCTATGTAGGATGAGAGGTTTGCATTGATAACATGTAAGGTCCCCTTCTAATTATAAATCCTATAATTTTGTGCTTAGCTAACAAGGTTCAAAGTTTCAAAATCAGTAGCACTTTGGAAAATGTGCTTGGCATTTTTGCTGGAAATCAGCAGGGACATAGAACGCAATTAACCCAGGGAAAACTTGTCTGGGCTTCTCATAAAGATGCATGGAAATTCAGCTTCTTCAAACCTGTCAGTCTGGGGACACAGAACAAACCTACTTTCTGCTTCTGCTGTAACCAAAGCTCAGTTTAATGTCATCAACAAATGAGTCAGACCTGGATGATGCTGCACTGGAGGTGGCCCACAGCTTCAAGATGTTATTCCCCTCTCTGTTTACTGTGGGTATGTATGACAGATGGGAGAGCTGACGGACCCCTTCGTCTCAGAACAGCAAAAGCCTACTATGTGGCTAAGATTCATGGCCTCTGGGTATTGCTAGCTCATTGATTGTCACATAGTGTGACCTTGAGGTCAAGAGAGGATGGGATTTCACTCCTTAGAATTGTTTGATTAAAAAAATCTTAAAATCAGGTTTGGGGTCTCTTATATGGGGCAGTTAGGGGTGCACGGATAGAGTACTGGGTGTGGAGCGAGGAAGACCTAAGCTCAAATCTGACCTCAGACACTTAGTAGTGGCGTGATGCTGAGCAAGTCACTTAACCCTGTTTGCTTCAGTTCCCTTGGCTGTAAAAATGAGTTAGAGAAAGAAGAAAATGGCAAACCAAGAAAGCATTTTTACCAAGAAAAATGCCAGTGGGGTCATGACGAGTCGGACATGACTGAAATAACTAAACCACAATAAAAATATTAGATCTGCCTCACCAACAAGTCTTAAGAAAAAGCCTTGAAGGTCCCAAGGAACATACAGAGCCCACAGATTCTTTCAAGGTTCAGTTCAGGTTGTTGTTGCTGTGTCTGTCCTTCGTTCTTGAAGTTCAAATACAACGTGTTATAAGGAAACCTTTCCCGATTCTCCCACAGCCCTGATTGTTAGTGATCACCTCCAAAAATTACTCTATATTTATTCTATTTTTGACCTCGGACTCGTGACTTCACTGATATGATACCAAAAATTACTTTTTTTCTCCTACTATAAACAATGAGGTCTGCAAATATAAAACGTGAATGCAGAAACATTGGGTTAATATTGCCACCGTTCTCAGTATTATTTTTTAATTTTTATTTTTTACTATTAATTTATTTGTTTTCTGTTTTCTATAATCACTTCCATAAGTCTTAGATTTTCTTCTCCCCCTCTCCCTTCCCTTCCCAAGATGGCATGCAATCTTATATGATTTCTCTACATACATTTTTATTAAGTACATTTTCACATTAGTCTTCTTGCATAGAGCTATTAAAATGAATGGAGGAAATCATGAGAAAAAACGAACCAAAACAAAACACAACACAAGAGAAAATATTCTGCTTCATTCTGTATTCTAAGTCCATAGTTCTTTCTCTGGACATGGATGGCATTTTGCCTCGAGTCCTTTGGTAATGATTTAGGTCCTTGCATTGCTGTGAAGGACTAAGTCTACCAGAAAAAATTCCTTGCACGTTGTGGCTGTTACTGTGTACAGTGTTCTCCTGGTTCTGCTCATTTCACTCGGCATCAGTTCATATAAGTCCTTCCAGGGCTCTCTGCATTCTCAGTATTAAAAAGACAAATAAATAAACAAAAGACCTGGAACCAAGATATCCGCAACTATAGCATTCAATTATATCTGAGTCATCCCTATTGTGATAGGACCCATATCTACCATTGCTCCTCCTTCCCTCCTCTGCCCTCCAAAAAAAATTCATTTGGCTCAATTTCCCCTAAAAGGTGATATGGGGCAAGATTGAAACTGTACTTCTCTTGGCATTGCTCCCTGGTAGCCTCTTGCAGCACTGAAATGGCTTTCTGGTCATGTAAGGGTATAAAAATTTCCACTCATGCAGGGTATGTGCCCTTCAGACTTGGTGACTATCTGGAGATAAACAAGTCACCATGTTCTGCTCTATCGGATTTCCATATGAACGATGGAGTCTGAAGCCAAGAACTACTGTATCCTTGTTGAACATCCTTGCTATGTTAGGACTAAGTAAACCCGCCTTTTATTAACCGTTCAATGATTCAGGAGTGTTTTCAAATATCAAATCTGAACAGACGGTACTAGAAACAGGCCAACCTCTAACACTTCTGAACAAATTTATATAGCTCTAATTGCTTAAGATTCAGTAAATGGTTTTACTAGGAACTCATTTCTGGTACACTGCAGACAAACCTCTAACTCTGTCTCTGTTCAACAAAGACACTTAGAATGGAAATACCAGGCTGGATACAGTGTTGAAACCAGAGGATAATGACAAGCCCTTGGGAAGTGTGGGAAGGGACAAATATCACCCCTAATCTTGGAATTAGAACTCCCCATTTGCCAACAGACTGGCTTCATGCACTCAGTTTGAATAAAACATTAAAAGGAGCCTGAAGCACCCTCCCTGTGGAGAATAAAAAGTTGAAGCATTAGCTGACAAACAGGCTCTATTGCTGGGTAAACTCCCAGTACAAATGCAAAGTATGAGCTAATCTTGCCAACATCACAAGTCCCCTGAGTTGTGGCTAATGTAGGATAATTTAAGTCGAGCATGGTTAGTTAAGATGCCTGCCAGACTCTGAGGAACCTGATTAGTGTTTGTTTGTACAATTCTCTCCTAGCCCTTGTGAAATTCTTAGGATCTCTCAGTCCTAAGCAGAAGGCAGACTCTATATATCCCTCAGTGCTCACCCATTAAGATGTCCCTAATGAAATCTTACCTGCCTCTCTTGACAGAATTTTTGGGAGAATAAAATGATAGAATATGTATTTCTGATTAATGTGAGTTGCTGTTTTGATTTTTATACCAAAAAACTGTAATTTCATCAGTGCAGAGGTCATAGGTTGGCACAGATCGTTACTGCTATCAGTGAAAAATATCCATCACCAGTGGATAGACTTCTGGTGATAAGGTTCTTAATTCAGCCAGGCTGGTCACTGAATAACATTTGAATAGTCTATTCCAAGCCCACAATCAAAGCTTTTTCTGGCTTGGTTGGACCTGCCAGGGTTTGTGTTCCACTGGTGCTAGGCACCTTCAAGAATCCAAGGTCACTTTCACACCACAAAGAGGTGCTGAAGGATGACTATTCATTCACATTAGAATGTAAGTTCCTGGAGGTTAGGGGCTGCTTCACTTTTTGTCTTTGTATCCACATCACTTCACATGGTGCCTGGCACATAGGAATAATGCTTATTCATTGATTCATGGGTTTTAATGATGATATTGGCATTATCATCAATCATCATCATTCTTATTGTCTTTTTTTAATGGAGTTCACATAGAAATGGCCCCAGGACAAGTTGGCATCCTGATATTATTCTTTAACATTTAATATGTAATATTTAATTGTCCTTGTATGTGACATAGGTCATCCTCCAAAGATTTTCACATATATCAGAAATAATGTAACATTATTATTTTTTGTAAGGGATCATTTATTGTCTTCTGAGACTGATAGGAGTGAACATCATCTAGGTAGACAGAATACTAAGACAAACTCATCGCCATCATAGAAAATCCTCTAAAAATATTTGTCCTTATGGTGAAACAGTAGTTTCATCTTGCCCTGTGAAGTGCACACCACAAGAATGCAATATCTTCATTATAATGACATCTCTTTAGGACTTCTCCCCCCATACACACACATATACAAAACACACACACATACATCTCTCTATATGTGTATATGTCTCTCTCCATACGTGTGTGTATGTATGTGTAGATATTCATATATATATATATATATATATATATATATATATATATATAATATTATAGTGAAATAAAAGGCAGCTAAGTGGAGCAATGGATAGAGCACTAGGCCTGGAGTCAGGATCTTTCTGAGTTCAAATGTAACCTCAGACACTTAACTAGCTATGCAACTTAGGCAAGTCACTTAGCTTTGCTTGCCTCAGTTTCCTCATCTGTAAAATGAGCTAGAAAAGGAAAATGCCAAACCACATTGGTATCTTTGTCAAGAAAACTACCAAGGGAGTCATAAAGAGTTGGACATAAATGAATAACAACAAAAAGCCAAAAAATTGTTTCGTGTTCAACTACATCTATTTAGCATACAGGACAATTTAGGAGGGTAAGAAAGATCAGTAGGGCATGGTTCACTGCCTAAGAGAGGTTCCCATACCTTCTAAATCTATATTACTGGAGACCTGGAAAGGTGGAAGATCAATGATCCTGTGTACAGGTAGAACCCACAAAGCAAGTTCTATCCTATCTATTAACCAGTAACTGATGTTTCAACCAGTAACTTTATTTCCATCAGAAGTTAGAAATAAATTCTGCCACAAAAAAAGAGTATTTTCTGTAATAATTATATAAAGATGGCTTTCTTCTGTTTGGACTTTAGGTTATTTTTTTACACCCCACCTCCCGGGTTTTCACAGCTGTGTTTACAGCACTAGCTAAATAAGTCCTTAGGTAGACATGATTTGGATAACTCAAGTCTAGCCAAGTGTGTGAAGCAGGTGAAACTGAAGAGAGCTTTGGGAATAATCCATGGGAATAATATAAACCAGTTCCAATTCACCTAACCCTAGACAAATCACTCTAATTCTCCTTTGCTTACTTCATGGTTTCTATCTCTAAGAAATATTTCCTTAGTTTCTCATTTTCTCCCTAAATCTCCTATCAGCTTGGTACAGAGTGAATTGCTTTGCCTCATATGAAAATTGTGATTTTTGAAATATATTGTTTGATGCTGTGGTTATAAGCTATAGGCCTCCAATATGGAGTGACTTAGGCTAAGTGATCTTAATGATCATAAACATGTGAGCACTAACAGAAAGCCTATAACTTTTCGATTGCCCTGACTCATTTTGATCCTGTAATATAAGTGTACCTCATTGGACAAAGTTCCTGGCCAGTTGGCCCACTCCTAAAATCTCCAATCATCATCTTGGACCCTCAATCAATTTTTGATCCGAATTAGGAAACTCCTCCACCCAAGTCTGGTATCTATAGATAGCCCTGGGGAATCTTCCTTCATATCTGAGTTGGTTTAAAAATGTCCTCCCATGTTTTGGTATTCATTGTCCATCCTAACCAAACCCACCTTTCAGGTATAAGACTTCCCTACTCTGTCCTCATTTGGGCACATACTCCCGCTAAGACCTTGGACTGAATTTGCATTCCTCACATGAGTGTTCCTGACCCTGCATGGCCTCACAGGGCTATGTGAGTTTATGGGGGTGCTGTTACTTTTATTTTTTCCCTGCTTTCTCTGCCCCATAGGAATAAATTTCATACTCATTCCAGCTTCCAGAGTGTCAATTTTTGTGAATACTTGAAACAGGATCCTTTCTTCAACTTCAGTCGTAAAGTCAAATATAGCACTCTCAAACTCACTTCTTATTTCTTATTATAGGGTGTTCAAGAAAGAGGTCAAGTTAAATTAAATATAGCAAAAGAACAGAAGCTTTCTGAGGGCACTATTTCATCTTTGCCTTTTTTAATCGCCAGTTTCTAGCACAGTGCCTAGCACAGATTAGGTGAGCAATAATTCCTGATTGATTGGAATGAAGTGCATTTCCCCTTTCACGGTAGAGCACACACTGACACAGGTCAATTCCACACACTCACTCTACAGAGACTGAGGGCCAGTGAAGGCAAGGCACTGGTTTTAGGGCATAACGCACATTAATTGCATAGCTGAGTCTACATTTGAGATCTCCTAGGACATCACCTAAATTAGATGAATTGATGCAATGCTGAAAAAATTAGGGTCTCATGATGAATAGCTCACTCTGTGTCTAATTTAAAAATACCAGTGAAACTGTCAGTGAGAAAGAAGGGACATTTGACAAGCTACATTCATATCCCAAACTTCAGTGCATAATTACATTCTTGTTCCCTTTCCTTTCTTTGGTCCCAGGAAGGCATTACAGGTTCCACTACAATCACTTCAAATTTCCCTTTCCAGGACCAAGGTAGTGTTCTCCAAACCACTGACATGGGGTGACAGCCATCAGTCCTCCATGACTGCCTATTTGCAGCTAGGAGAAGGACATGCCAGCCTTGTGTTGTGGCACTTGTCTCCCATTTCTTGAACAGATGGCATAGCTCCATCTCACTGCAAGAACTGGGGTGAAACGGTCCCAGCAATTACTCTAATTGGTTAAGCTTCTCTTTTTAATTCAGGAAATAGGACTAGACAAATTAGCTATGCTCCTATGACTTTAATACATGACAGATTGGTGGCAACAGCTCTCTCCACCAGGGGTTTGCTTAAGCTTCTAAGTCTTAATATAATAAAGAAATAAAGAGGTTAAGAAGGTATGTACATGTTAATAAGCTTTTTGACTCTGAGATGATCTATCAAAATGACATGGGCACTATGGGCAGCAGATAGGAACCAGGTTTAAACATAAGGCAGAGTCCAGAACCACAGAGAAAATATTGCAAAGGAAAGATTCAAGCCAAGTCCATTTAGAGAAAGCCTTTCTAAGCAAATAATAATTCTAAACAAAGTGGATGTGATACTGCTTCTTATAAGCCATACTGAAACAAAATATAAAACTGTATCACTATGTGCAATGAGAAACAAAGTCTAAGGGTTACCTGCAATGAAAATGTAGTTGTACATAAGACTTTCCATGTAGCAATAGTGAAGGATAACAACCCAAGTGTTTAACTGGCATCCAAAAAATTTTAAAATAACTAGAGAAAGGTATCTAATATGTTGAATAGATCTTCTATGAAGGATTTATTGAACAGAAAAGTATTGCACAGAAAGAGAAGCTGGGGGGTGGGGAGGGGCGACAAGATGGCAGAGTAGAAGCAGAGACTTGCTAGAGCTCTCCCCCCCAACTCCCTAAAAAATCTGCAAAAAATGGCTCTAAACAAATCCTAGAGTAGCAGAAGCCAACAATGACAGACTGAAGGAGATTTCAACCCAAGACAATCTGGAAAATAGACAAGAAGAGTCTATTGCACTGGGCTGGGAGAGGAGTGCAGTTTGGCATGGGCCGCACCAGTGTAGAGGGAGCTGGAGCAGGCTTTAGAGGACTGAATCACTGGCAATGGCTGCAGTTTTCGGACTTCTCGACCCACAAACACCAGACAGCTTTGAAGATCAGTGGGAAGGGTCTCTCATCTGGCTGAGAGGGGAGTATGCTCCAATCCCATCCTCATCCCCAGCCCCAGTCCTAGTCAGCCCCAGGGTGGCGACAGCCACTGCCAAAGCAGAAGCTGCCTCTAGAGCCCTTGACTTAACAAAGAACTCAAAAGTCAAGGAATTGACTGGGAAAATGATCAAACAGGAAAAAGGAAACAAACTAAAGATTCTTTTCCTTTGGGGAAGAAGTGTTGTCTTACTTCATTGATGATGAGAAAGATCAAAACATACAACCAGGAGAAAACAAAGCCAAAGCTTCTGCATCCAAAGCCTCCAGGAAAATATGAATTGGTCTAAGACCATGGAAGAGTTCAAAAAAGATTTTGAAAATCAAGTAAGAAAGTAGAAGAAAAATTGGGAAGAGAAATGACAGTGATGCAAGAAAATCCTGAAAAATGAGTCAATAGCTTGCTAAAAGAGACCCAGAAAAAGATGAAGAAAATAATATCCTTAAAATTAGGCTAACCCAAATGGCAAAAAGAAGTCTAAAAAGCTGATGAGGAGAAGAATGTCTTAAAAGGCAGAATTGAAAAAGAGGTCCAAAAGCTCACTGAAGAAAATAATTCCTTAAAAATTAGAATGGAGCAAATGGAAGCTAATGACTTTACAAGAAATAAAGAAATTATACAACAAAACCAAAAGAATGAAAGAATATAAGACAATGTGAAGTATCTTAATGGAAAAACAATTCACCTGGAAAACTGATCCAGGAGAGATAGTTTAAAAATTATGGACTACCAGAAAGCCATGATTAAAACAAAACAACCTAGATATAATCCTTTAAGAAATTATCAAGGAAAACTTCCCTGACACTCTAGAATCAGAGGGTAAAATAGAAATGGAAAGGAATCCATCACCCATCACAAGGCAAGATTTAGCATCTTCTACACTAAGGGACTGAAGGGTTTGGAATATGATACTCCAGAGGTCAAAGGAGCTAGGATTAAAACCAAAAATCACCTACCTAGCATTATAATACCTCAGGAGGAAAAATGGAACTTCAATGAAATAGAGGACTTTCAAGCATTACTGTTGAAAAGATCAGAGCTAAATAGAAAATTTGACTTTCAAATACAAGAATCAAGAGAAGTAGGAAAAGGTAAACAGGAAAGAGAAACCATAAAGGACTTATTAAAGTTGAATTGTTTACATTTCTACTTGGAAAAATGATATTTGTAACTTTCACAGTAAGGGTGTAATTTTCTCCATCTTTTCCTGGGTCTCTTTTAGCAAGCTATTGACTCATTTTTCAGGATTTTCTTACATCACTGTCATTTCTCTTCCCAGTTTTTCTTCTGCTTTCTTACTTGGTTTTCAAAAACCTTTTTTAAACTCTTCCATGGTCTTAGACCAATTCATATTTTCCTGGAGGCTTTGGATGCAGAAGCTTTGGCTTTGTTTTCTCCTGGTTGTATGTTTTGATCTTTCTCAGTATAATATTTCTCAATATTTGGATGGAATATCGGTATGTGTTTATGGAGAGAGAGGAGGGCACAGGGTAAGTTAAATATGAAGTGATAATACCTAAAAAAAGATTATTAAGTGCTGAGAGTAATGTACAAGTAGAAAGAGAAAGGAAGAGGTAGAATGTAGTAAAATATCTCACATAAAAGAGGCAAAAAAGAGCTTTTACAATGGAGGGGAAGATGAGAGGGAATGTGAGTCTTCCTTTCATTGAATTTGGCTTCAGGAGGGAATAGCATACACACTCAATTGAGTATAGAAGTTTATCTTACCTTACAGGAAAGCAAGAGGGAAGGGGATAAAGAGATGGGGGTAATAGAAGGGAGGGCAGATTAAAGGAAGGGGTAACCAGAAGCAAACACGTTAGTAGAGGGATAGGTCAAAGGAGAGAAAAGAATAAATAGAGCAGGATAGAGGGAAATATAGTTACTCTTTCATAACATTACTATTATGGAAGTGTTTTGCATGAATACACATGTACAACTTAGATCAAATTGTTCCCCTTCTCAATGAGGGTGGGTGGAGAGAGGTGAAGGAAAAGTATGGAACTCAAAGCTTTAAAAATGAATGTTAAAATTGTTTTTGCATGCAACTAGGAAATAAGATATATAGGCAAAGGGATATAAAAATGTATCTTGCCCTACAGGAAAATTGAAGGGAAAGGGATCGGGGCAGGAGGTGATAGAAGGGAGGGCAGTTTGGAGGAAAGGTTAATCCAAACACACACTGTCCTAGGGTGGGAGGTAGGGGGAGATGGGGAGAAATTTGAAATTCAAAAGTATGTGGAAGTGAACACTGAAAACTAAAAATAAATAATTTTTAAAAAATTTAACCACAAGAAAGAGAAGCTACAATATATACTATTGAAGGGAACATTCATGTTGAGGAGACTGTGGATCTATTAAATTATACAATAGAAGTATACTGATACAACAAAGTAGACTTCTGCAGAATTCACAGAATGTCAGAGCTAGAAGTAAGCATAGTGCTCACTTTCATTCCTTTAGATTTAGGGAGAGAGGAGGTGTAGAGTAGCTACTCTCCTTAGATACTTCCCCTTTTAAGTCTTATTTCCCTCCTCAGCCCAACTCATTAGAAGTAAAGCTCCTTGTGGGCAGGTCTTACTTTTTTTCCTTGGTTGCCCCAGAGCCTGCAATGGTGTCTGGTACATCTAAGCGTTTTTTTATCCGTTTAATCCAACTCCCTTCACTTTGAGAAAATCTGTGTCAGGAAGAGTGGAAGGGACTTCCCTAACATCACAGAAGGGGCCTTCATAATGAACACCTTACATAAGAAGCCTTTCTAAATCCTCCTTCATCTTGGTGCCTTCCCACCATGACTAAGCTCAATTGAACTTACATATATCACTTGTTCCATTATTTGCGTGTTATCTCCAGCATTGGTTTGTGAGCTTCTTGACAGTAAGAACTGGTTTTTGCCTTGAGTTGTATCACCAATGCTTTATGTAGTGTTTGACATATAGCAGGTACATTACAAATGCTGTTTGACTAACTGTCATAACTAGTTAAGGTCAGAAAAGAAACTCAGTTCCGGGGCTTTTCTAAGACTCTTTTGACTTCTTTCCCCTAATCCCACAATAACCTTAAAAAGATGGTTTGTAGAAACAAGACCAACAGGTGCCCTTTCCCCAAAGGTCTCTAGAAAAAATAAATAAATAATTACCTAAGCACATCAATATCTAAACAAAAAATAAATATAGATAGGTAAATTAGATAGATAGATGATCTTGTTTCTTTTGTTTGAGATGAAAAAGGGATTTTCACCAGTGAGCAAGAATGGGTCCTACTTCTGACATCTGGTTAGGGAAATTAAAATACTTGGGGGCAAGGGATATTTTTCTATAAGCCTGGAGCAATGGTAACTGGAATAGTAAAACAAACACCTAAAATTTAGTCAGAGCAGGGAATTTCTTCTTTGGAAAAATTCATATTCAAAAATCTAAACCTACAAAAAGAGAGATAGGTCTGGTAATGATATTTCATATGGCCACAAAATTCTTTACTCTTTGTCAGTGGTTCTCAAAAGGGTATGCCGGAATTTTGCTTAAGTGTGCCTGAAAACTGCCCCTGACATCTCCAGTCTGCCATGTTCCCAGACCTGAGCTGCAGTTTCTTCCTAACTCATCTCATCTTAGCAAGAGGAAGGTTATAATAACAGCTCTATCTCCCAAGGAAAAAACCTGCCTCCACCAATAATAATCTCAGGGAAATAAAGAAATAAGAGTACGGAGGGGGAAAAAATGCTGAGAAATCCCAAAGCCCAGCCAGGAGAACTAGAGGCCTGACTGTCCAAGAAACTCTTCTTTGTTGTCAACTGAAATATTCAGTGTGCTATGATTCCTCCCAGCAAAAAAGTAAAATACAGTGACATGAGCAAAAAAAGTTTGTCTTCCTTCTTGAATTTCAGATGAAAGTTTCCTGAAGGCAAGGACCATGTCATTTTTCTCTTTGCATCTCCCCAAACTTAGCACAATATTTAGTATTTAATAAATTCTTGTTCAATTGCTAAATTCAGCAAGTCAGTCACTAAACATTTATTAAATGCCTATTATGTGCCAAACGTTGAACTAAATGCTAGAAATATAGAAAAAGGAAAAGATAATCAGTTCTTGCTTTCAAGGAGCTCACAGTCTAATTGGGGAGATACCATGTGAACAACTACATACAAATGAGCTATGTACAAAATTAATCGGAATTAATTATCCAATCAGTTGGAAGTCTTTGGTCTTCGATGATTTAGGGAGTTCATCAGGTCTAAATTAAATCCCACAAGTAGGCTTCAATCATGTGCTGTTCTGAGTAGACCATCCTACTCCTGTGATTCTGTTTTGAGACAATCCTCTGGCATAAGAGAGTCCTTCCTGGGAGGATGCAGGTTCCCCTATTGACCCTTGCCTTCTACAACTGAGCCTGCATTTCCATACTCACCCAGCATAGGTCAGTGGATTTAAATACTTATCCAAGTTGATATCTAAGGAAATGGGCCAGTCTTGTGGGCCAGTCACAGATGTCAGGAAAAACAATTCCTTAGTGAGACGGGGGGCGGAGAATAACATGTAAAATAATGACAATCAGTTCAATGCAAAGTTTTATTTCAAGCAATGAGGAAAAGCAGAAAGGGAAAAGAGGAAAACATGCACGTTGATATAAGATATTACTCACATAAGTATGGAGCTATACTAGGGAGTACGGAGACATGGATCCATTCAGCAGGAAGGGGGGTGGTACTCTAGTAGGAAGATAGACTTCTGATGGGGGGGGAGCATACACTCCAGAGTGCCTTTCCAATACTCTGATTACTCTGGGTGGTCTCCTTAGAACTGGCCAATTTGTATATCAGGATCAAAGCAAAGCATTATTTTGGGGGTTGTTATTAACAGGAAGAAAAAACAAGTTGGTGGTAGCCAAAATATTATTTGAGGGACACAGTTTCACTAACCTTTGAAAAATATTATTGTCAGTATTTTTCAATAAGTATCCTCCAAAAGCTTACAGGTTCCCTTAAGGGGAACCATGAGGCCTAATCTTAGAACAATGGTTTCCTTGCATAGATTCTATAATCTACAGCCTCCTTTAAAGGGAGGCTGTCATAGTCATCTTAAAATCCACCAGGTCCAATATTAGTAAACTCACTGTGGGTCTTCATCTTAAAATGTGACAGAAACTTTTGCTAATTCTTACCCAGTGTCTGCTACTCAATTTAGTCAATGAATTAAAGGGAGATCCAGTTCCTATAACTCTTTCTATATCTTGGAGAAGAAAACTTAAGAAGTAATACAGTTTACGTTAAATTTTGCCCTCAAACCTTCAGATACAATTTACAGAGTAAAAGGAGAAGGTTAAAATGGTGCACAAGAATGTGTGATAGCTGAAAAGATAGCTCCAGGGGATGCAATATGACTGTGACATGTGAACAGAACAGAGCCAGGTTGCTCTTAAGGAGAAGCATTAGAGGCTGTAATATACAGTGCTATGGGTATAGCAGGTAATTTATTTCACTTTTAAGGATGTGTTCAGGAAGATAGAGTTAAGTGTTGAAAATTGAATATGTGAGGGACAGGAGGACAATTGAGAAGATAACCAGTCTGTCTAGTCTTGCCAGCAACTCTGTGGAACTAAACCTGGCCCCATTGTGTATGAATGAGCAAAACTGAAGTCTTCCTTTTCCTTCTTTCCACTCCCACCCCTACAATATCACCTGCATTTCTGCTGAAGAGAAGGCTTAAATGGTTATTTTTTTTTATTCATTTCCTGTGCTCCTTTAGGCTTTGTTCAGTTCAAATTCAACCATTAATGGACATTTATTAAGCATCTATTCTTTGCAGAGCAGTACTTAAGGAGATACAAAGTTCAATAAGAAAAGACTAGTTCTTGCCCTCTTGAAGTTGATAGTCTAGTACACCATTAAGTCACAAATGTAGATTATTAATGCGCAAGAGAAGTACAATAGAAGGAGCTAGATGAGGTACAAGAGGAAAGAGGTCATTACTGACAGAATTAAAAATGAATTCCTCTAGGACGTATCATTTGAGGTTAGAATTTAAAGGAAAAGAGAAAATGAAAAGGTAAGGATAAGGAGCAGGGCATTCCAGGCATTGAGTAGATGAGTAAATGTATAAAAGGCAAAAATAAAAATGGGTTTAGGGGGTATTGCTCAGTTTGACTGGAGTATCATGAGCTAAAAAGGCAAAATTATGGAGGGCCTTGCACAGTAGGTAAATATACCTGAACTTTGCTCATTAGACAATAAAGAATCACTAGAGATTTGGGAGTAGAGGAATGATAGGCTTGATTTTCGGTGATCTTTTATACTATGCCTGCCTCATACTATGAACTCCCTAAAAACAGGGACCAGGTAAGTAATTCGAACCTTGTCACTTGACAGTGGAAATGTGCCACTTTTTAAACCCTTGTTATCATGTTCAATCACCATTATTTTATGCAAGGAATCAATTATTAAGGAGACTAATGAAGACCTCACAGATCGCATCTTAGATTCATTAATTCACTTATACATCTGTTCGCTCGTTGAGGCAATAAATATGTCTTCATGACCTACCATATGCAAAGCCCTGCTCTAGAAGTATAAGGAGATGGATACTGGAAAAATAGTTTGGGCAGAATTTGGAGTCAGCAAAGAACTTGGTTATAATTTTATCTCTTTGAATTACTAATTATAGGATGCCAGGCTACCTATAACCTCTATTAATCTCAATTTGTCATTTGCAAAGTAAGCATAATGATACTTGCTTAGCTTCTCCCCCAGAGCCACCCTTGTGACAAAGTGCTTTCTAAACCTTGAAAATACACAGAATATGTTGCTGTTGTTGTTACAGAAAGATGAATAAAGCACATTTCTGGTCTTCAAGGAGCTAACTATGTGCAGAGGTGAGGAAGTCGTGGCCTCCAGGCTACATGCAGCCTTCTAGGTCCTCGAGTGCAGCCTTTTGACTAAGTCCAAGTTTTACAGAATAAATCCTTTTATTAAGGGGATTTATTCTATGAAGTTTAGATTCAGTCAAAGGGCTCCACTTGAAGACCTTGAGGGCCACATATGGCTTCAAGGCCACAGGTTGCCCATCCCTGACCAGACCCTATTACTTCCCTTCAATGCACAATGAACATAGGTTCTAGCCAAACTGATTTATTTTGTAACCTCTATTTCCTGCTTCTGTGCCTTTGAACAAACTATCTGCTCATGCTCTGAATACTTTCCCTTCTCATCTCTTAGGAAGTCAACTCCCTTCAAGATTCAGCTCCATAACCAAACCCTACAGAAGACCTATCCAGATTTCCCTAGGTACCCCAGAGTGTCAATACTATCCTCCCCATGAAGCCACTCATTAGTTCTGAATATATTTGTTTTATATTCACATCTATGTTGGGGTTTTTTTCCCTAGGAGAAGCAAACTCCTTGAGGAGAGGGAACATTTCTTTTTGTTTTTATCCCTAACACCTAGTTTTGTACTTGGCATATAACAAATACTTCATAAATGTTTGCTGAATTGAGTTGGAGGTGGAAGGAAAGTCACTTTATTCCCAGACTTTGTTCTTACTTTGGAGCCTCCAAATACCTGCTCCCCTTGCATGGGTCATCTACATTTCATTTTTTCTAGAGCAACAGATATCAGCAACATAATTCTCCCTCCTATAGAATGCATTCTACCTCCTCGGGAAGGATTCCCTACAACCCCAGAACAAGACCAGAAACCTATAGTAACAAAGTCACTGAGCACTGAAGACTGGAAGATCTTTGAAACTTTTCTCTGTGGAGCTGCCAGACTGCTTTATGTCAGAGGTGAGTATGCATCAGCATTGTTCAACAACTCTAGCAGTGTCACAGGTCAGAAGCATCTCTGATAGTTACAAAGAAAAAATCTTGTGTTCAGCTGCTGTATTTCCCATTTACCAGATAGAACATCCAGATTGGGGATGTCGACACAATGTGCAATACAGGGAACACTTGTATTATCTATTCATTGCAGAAATGTTTAGCTAATACGAATACAAAAAACTAAGAGGGGATATATTCCCTCAAGAACTGGATCCTGGCACATTTGCTAAAGCAACCCTTCAGAGACAAACCATCATTTCAAAATGTGAGTTAAAAAGATAGGAAATAGTGTCTGAAACCAGGAAACTGCCTGCAATTGCAGAATATGCTCTGCAATGCCAAGTGAGAGCATTATTCTTTTCATTTTGCCTTTACGCTAATGATTTAAAATCATTTTCTAAGGAAATCATTTAAATATACTCACTCCAAAATTCTCCCTCTCTTTCTTTTAACCCCCTAAATGAATGAATGAACAAATAAATAAATAATGAGAGAGTAGAAGGAAATGGAAATCCATCACCAGAATATTTTTTTCCTAAGCTACAACTATAAACTTCCTTGATTTTAATGTGCTATGCCCAGAAGATATTTTAGATTGTATTGAATTCTTGTGAAGGATTTCTCACACAGCTCCTGAGACCTCTTCCTTAACGTAGGTGCTATTCAATTTAGCATGATCACATTAGGACATTAGGGAGACAAAGAAATAAAAAAAAATTTTAAAAACCCCCATCAAACTTGCTGAGTTGTCATTTTCTTTTCATGAATTTTAGGAAAAAAATTGAATAAAACACTAGCTGCCCTATAATTGCATTTGAGACCCAGTCCTGCCATCACATTTGACCCAAGTACAGCATCATAGAACAACTTTAGTTGGAGAGCTGGGAAATGTGTCTCTTAGGATATTTGCTATTTGGCCATCTTAAGGAACTACTCTCTTCCTAAAAGCCTCCCCATGGGTCTCATCCCACCATGGCAAACCAGCCTTCAAATCTTACTACAGCTGAGGGGGATAATAGCAGTGACTGTGAAAAATGACTGGTCCCTGAGTGCCTAGAACAGATTGGTTCCCAGGAGAGCCTAACTGATGGGCAGGCAATTACCACCCTCCTCACATGACCAGAGAACAAAAGTCTGGCTAGCTTTTCTAATCCTTTTGTGGAAAAGAGGCGCAATGCAAACGAAATGATTTGCAGGCTCCATCATGTGTAATTTCCCATCAGGGACGGCTGGAATGGTCTTTATCCTAATGCTGTTCTATAGATGTCAGGAACAGCTCTTAAGGTCATAACTTTGGATTGTTTTAAATATGTACAACATGAGAAAGAGAAAATGCATTCAACCTCCAAAGTCTTGGGTAAGCAATCACAAAATATCCACAAAACAATAGGCCAGATTGGAAAGAGTACCAGACTGGGAGTCAAGACTTGCATTCTAGTCATGATTCTCCCTCAAAATGACATTCTGTCCTTGGACAAGAAATTTCTTCTACCTGGGCCTTAAATTTCTCATCTAAAAGTGAAGGAGCTGGACCAGGGAATGACTAAGCTCCTTTTCAGCTCTAACATTCTAGGATTATAAAGATTATCCTTGATAAATAAGCTGCAAATACCCAGCAATGGAAGGCTTTGAGAAAAGAATTTGCAAATAATTCAATTAGCATTGAGAAAAACAGGGCCATAGGATTAGAGATTTAGAGCCACAAGGGACCTGAGAAGCCTTTTAGTTCAAACCTCTGATTTTATAGATGAAGAATTAAGGGACACAAAGTTTAGGTGACTTGTCCAAGGTCACATAAGCAATTAGTGGAAGAGGTTGAATTTGAAGGCAAGTTAAGGGACTGGGACAGGTTTTAGATAGGGGATGAGACTCTTTACAGGAGCATACAAGAGGGAACTGAATTCAGTTCTCATGAGGACACACTGAGATCTGAACTAGAGCTGGGGAGCAATCTGAAAAACCAGGATCACCAAGGCAGGGGCTAGACCAAGGCTGGAAACAAGTCCAAGATACAAGATTCTTATCAGGAAGATGAAGCTTCTGGTTAAGAACATTCTGATTAAGTACAAGGCAGTTTCAATGGCAGTTTCAGATCTTGCCCGATAGGCCTGCGCCAGGGCAAAGGCAGTCTGTCCAGGTGTAAAAGGCCCCACCTATCCACAGAGTAGATCTGCCTCAATTAAGAAAATTATTTCTTCTTGCTCAGCTCATTAATTGATCATTTGCCAGAGTTAGGATGAATGTGATCTCTCTCAAGTTCTGGGTGTCACCTAGGTTACAGGAGTATGTGGGAAGCAGTTCAAATGGATTGTTAAATTTTTAATGTATCTACACCTCGGAAATCATGAAGTGCTATAAATCACAGCTTAAATCTTTTTTGTTGACCGTGTAGACATAAGAAAGTGAAGGCGAGTGTTAGTAACACATTTTCTACCATCCCTAGGTTATATATATTGTGTGTGCATGTTTTTTGCAGAGAACTGGTCATTAAACATTTATCAGCACACTCCTACTTGTGTGATTTTTCTACCAAATGATCTAGGAGCAGCTATACAACAGAACTTTTGCCCTAAAGTTCTCACCAACATCTATAATTGCTAAATTTTTGTTCCATTCTACTAAGTGGTACTACAGGGGACTCATAACATCCTAGCTACAGTCACATACTTGAGATCTTGGGCATGTGAAAAAAATATGAAGAGCAAATCCATTCAGAGCTCATTCAGACTCTATAGACCATAAAGAATTTAGTATTTGGAATGCAACCTTTTACTGGAAAGCAAAGGATACCAGTCATTGTTGTGCTATAATGTAGCAGTAAATCCTACCTTTGGGGAAGGGACAAACCAGAGATCTCCTGGATATGCCTCAAGACATTTTGAGCTCATTAGGAGTCCATTAATTTATTCATTCGATTAATATCACAGATATTTTCTGCTATCTTCAGGGTACTGTGAAAGGCATTGAGTGAGCTGTATGGATGAGTGAAATCAAGTCTCTGAATAAGGAGACTTATAAGCTAACAGTAGAGATCATAGACTGAGAACTAAAAAAGAACCTGGAGGTCAATTATACCAACTTCTTCATTTTGCAGATGTGGAAAAAAAAAACCAAAAAAACCTGAAACTGAGAAAAGTGAAACACCATACTTGACTAAGGTTACAACCAGTAAAGAAACAGCAGAGGAAACATTTGAACTCCTGACTCCAAATCCAGTGCTCTTCATAAGTGTATTCAACTGCACTACATATTACAGGTACAAAAAATATTAAAATGCAAAGTAGATTCTGATAGAAGTCTTCACAAGTACAGTTCAATTCAAAAAAATTAAGCACCTTCTCTATGGAAGTAACTAAGACAAAGATGGCTTAAGGATTCATAGATAAGAGCCCATAGTGATCATGGACCACTCAAGGTGGAATTGAGATTTATGTCAGATTTTATATCATTTATGATAAGGACTCAAGTCTTAGATCAGATCAGGACTACCCAGGAATTTAGACAGAGAAAGCAGCCAAGCAGTACAATGATTACAAATGACAGACAATCAGACGGACAAGTCTATTGTTTATTTGCCTGCAGAAAATATGATGAAAGGGCACAGAGTTTGGATGACTCCTAGTACTAGCCAGAGTATTCACTCAGAAAAAGAAAAGGAGAAGAGGCATCCCATTAAGACCCCAAAGTTTGTCAGTCCAGCCTTCGATTTCAAAAAGTCCTTGCTTTTTCTTTGTCAGAATCACAGAACCATACTCATCAGAAAAAGCACAAACTAATAGGCTGATACCCCGAGTTCAACATTTTACGTCCAAAAGATTATTCAGGCATAAAAGACAGACAATACAGAAAATAAAGAACAATTATCTGATTTTTCCTGCCCAGAAATCTCCCTAAATAAACTTTCCCTTTTGCACACTAGAAGGCTTGCTTCTGGGCTGAAAAAAAATCTGTCTTGATGCAACTTATTCTGTCCCTTCTGGGGTCACCAATAATTGTGATAAAAATTGTCCAAGGATTCATTGATAAACACTTTTGCTAATCATATAATTGATGACACAGGGATATGGAATTACACTGGTTTATTTTACTGAGAGCACAGATTCATTGTATACAAAAACCAGTGAGCCCGGAAAAATTTCAGCAACGTTATACGCTGGTTCTGGTTACACAAGCAGTATGGGTACAGTGGAATTTCAAAGAGTAAATAAGGGAAGGTGATGATTTACACACCAAAGATAAGAGAAGTTGGCGAAAGGGGAAGATTTGTATGAGGTGAAATGGGAAAACAGCTGGTAAATACCAGAACTCTAGCTGGTAATCACATGAAGATAGAACAGGAGCTAACCAGTTAGCTAATACCAGGTGTAAAGTTGCTATCTCCGCTTGATTCTGCACTCAAAGTTAGTTGTGTGGCCTGTTTATCCTAAGTAAATGGTGGAATTAAAGTTGAGTCAGAAATTTTCTTATTACACAGGCATTGTGGGATAAAAAGGAAAAGTCCTTGACTGCACTCTAAGAGGAGTTTATATACTACATATAAATTGTTAAATAAATGAAGATAAGGTAATTTGAAAAAAAGAACAAACACTAAGGGGGGAAAATATCTCACAGATGTATTCACTGAGATGACATCTGACCTGAGCTGAAGGAAGATAAAGACTCTAAGAGTTGGAGATAAAGAGAAAGTACATCATAGGTAAGGAGAATGAAAAGTCTGAAGGACAGAAGATTGCAGGAAAAGATTTTTAAAAAACACAGGAATCACAGCATTTCAGAACTGGAAGAAATATCAGTGTTCATCTAGTTCAGCTTATAACTGAACAAGAATCCTCTGTATGACAAATCCAACAAATGGTCATCCAGTTTTTGTTTAGGGAACTCAAGTGTTTGGTACCTCAGACCATTCTACATTGTAATAGAGCTAATTTTAAGGAAAGAAAATAGAACAAGCGTTTGGTGCTTACTATGTGTATGGTACCATGCTAATAAGGACTTCACAAATATTATCTCACTTGATTTTTTAAAATTCAGAGCAGTGCAGGGGGTGGGGGGTGGGGGAGATTTTGCACCTGAGGAAATCAGGAAAGCTTTCATGGAAGAAGCAATATTTGATCTCAGTCCTGAAGTATGTGAAAAATTGGAAGGGAAGGAGAGGAGGAGGGGGGAAAGAAATGTGGGGTTATAATAAGAGGGAGAAGGGCATTTCAGTATTAAGAGGAAAAAAAAGAAGTCGAAAAGTATGGGATGTATTTGGGAAAGAGCAAACAGACTGATTTGCCTGAATCATACAGTATGTGAAGGAGACTATAGCTGGGACAAGACTAGAAATAAACATTCCCACATACTAAGTGGTCCAAGGTAATACAGTTCCCAAATGGCTGAGACAAGCTCGCTCACATGAAAAGACTGCATGCAATAAATATTTTTGAAAAGAACATATTCCAAGAAAAACAAGATTAAATGCTTCCTTTTCTCAACATATTTATCAAAATCTAACCCAAAATCTCTCCAGGCTCTACATTATAAGTTCTCAAGTTACTGAATAAGTAGACTCAGGCTCTGAAGAAAGTGTGTCCCTTGCCAGTCAAAACTTTCAGATATAGTATTCAATTGTCTCCATTCAGATAACAGCTACCAGACAAAGAACTCCTCCAGTTATAAACTAAATGACACATCATCTCAGGAAGGAGAAAGCTAAAGCCTGAATCTCTCTTTTCTTTTCTCTCTGGAGTCATCAATACAATTCCTGTCCAACAATTATAATTTTTTAATGCTTGGGACATTCAGGCTGAGCTCCCTTTGCCCAAGGTTAGTTCTTAGGAGTTTGGGGGAAACAGATACAGAATCCTGGGGGACCTTAAGAATGCCATGGAGTTAAGCTTGAAAGGGTTTAACAGATTTTATAGTGTTCAGACACCTCTATACCACTCCATAAATATGTGTTTACTTGATGCAACTTGTCTTTTTCTTCAGTTCTACTTCCCTGACCACATACATAGTCAATAGATAACTCAGAGCTAACAAAAAGAAAGATAAATCAAAGAAGAGCGTGTAGCAAGTTAGTGACCTGAGGAAATGGAGCTCTGGAGACCAAAAAGGATCCAAAGGCTTAATGGGGCTTTTCCAGGCCAAAGGTCATATCTACAGCTTACCATCCCTTAGTGGAAAGAGCCTGGGACCTTGGTTCAAGTATGATTTGGTACTTATTCATTGTGTGACCACAGGTGACCACTTCACTTCTCCAAGACTATTTCTTCATCTATAAAATGATAGAATTCTCTGACCTTGAATCACAGGATTGTAGTAAGTGCCTTATAAAGATGATTTCTACCACTGCTTCTTCTTTTACTGCCCCAACTTCTTGAGAAATACTAAAACAATTCCCCCAAGTGAAGAAGGCGAGCCTTCTCCTTTCCTTGAATGCTTTATTGAACCACAGATTAGTTCATCTCATCAAAGACGAGCCTCCTGGGAGACATTTCTCCCCTAAGACAAAGTGTGAGTGTCTTGCTCAGGGGATAAACATTTTCTTACCTCAAACCTAGGAGAGAATGTTCTTACAAAAACTCAACACCAAAAAATGAAGGGAACTAGTTCTATTTCAGTAGAAAGTAAGCTCCTTGAGGATGGGGGCTATTTCCTTTTTGTCTTAGCATTTAGCAAGCCATCTGTTCGAATTAGGCTCAATTTTTCAATATTGTTCGTTGAACTGATCAAATTCATGCCTATCTGGATGAATGAATGACTTAAAAAATCAATCTTATTACAAGATGTGCTGGAGACTATGTTAAGGTCTATGGCTACAAATATAAAAAGAAAGATAGACCTTGTTTTCAAGGAATTTATATTTTAACACAGGTATAGATGGGAAAGAAGTGGTAAGGAAAGGATATTTTGGTCAGGGAGTTACAGAGATGGTGAATGGAGCTAAATGGCAATGAAGGATATGTACTTTCCATACAGAATAATCAAATTGATTTCATTACTGTTCCCAGAGAAAGAGTTGGGGTTAATGGAACTACACTTGCAACTCAGCAGATAGATGAATGGGGTGGGGCATATGGTGGTGGGGGAGGGAGAATTGAGAGCCAGGAGAGAATTCAGGGTCTCTGTTGATAGCACCCTCAATATGGAGCATGATGTGATGCTTCGAATCCTCATTTCTGCATTTACTAATTGTGTAATCTTGGGCAAATCTCAACTTTCACACCCTCATTAGACCTGGAATCAACAAGACCAAGTCAGATCTATTTGTCTCAATTTTCTCAACTGTAAACGGGGATAATAATAACTCCTACCTCTCAGGGCTATTGTAAGGATCAAATGAGATAACTTTTGCAAAAAGAGTCCAACATACTACTTAGCATATAGTAGGTGCTGTATAAATATTATTCCCTTCTCTTCCCTTCTCCCCACCCCCAACCCTCATCTGTACAAAAGAGAATAGTCATTCTTTTACTGCCTACTTCACAAATTTGTTGAGAGGAAATATCTTTGTAGGTCATAATTCACTATAGAAATGTGAATCATTGTTACAATTATACTTTTATTTATTTTACATGCACCTACGTTTGTTTACCTGCTGCAAAATCTAGAGCTACATGTAAGTTTCTTGAGGACAGCACTGTTTCATTTTCTGTCTTTGTAATGCTAGCACCTAGGAGAGTACCAATGACACAGCACTTAATACATACTTGTAGATTTTAACTGAATTATAGGAGACCATTAGTTCTTTAAAATGAATCTCAGAAAGATATATCCTGGTTTATAACAGGGCTAGCTGTATGCTTTCCATACAGAGCAAACCATTTCAGATGAAAGCTTTTTCTTGGCCAGAGGAACTGCCTCATCATCCAGGGAGCTCCCCTCCCCAGTCATAGTAGAGATCAAAGAGATAAAAGATGACAAATCCTTAGCATGCAAAGCATGAAAGCTCTGACCGTCTGGGAACTACAAATAGGAATGCATTTAGTCAAACAAAGAAAGGAGCTGGGGAGAAGAGGGTCAAAGGGGTAGCCCAGGTGCTTTTGCATGAGTTAGAAACAAAAGAATTCTAATGAGACTGCAATCAATAATGACTCAGCTACAAAACCCTGGAAAATGATTTAGCATTTTTCCCATGACATCCCCAGAAGAACATTCAGCCAATTTCACAAATATCCACTTCTCAGTGTTGAACCCTATAGGGAAAACTTTCCACCAGACCTGTGGTTTCTAAATTAATAACACATTCTAGGTCCTGTTGTGCATCAGAAACAAACTACGGTAACAATTAGAAACTGATTTCAGGAGCTTTTTAATATTCTTCCTGTTACTATACAGAACCTTATTAGCAAAGTCCCAGAGATCCCGTGTTGGGACCTAATCTAGGTTCTGGTGGCAATTCTAATTTTAATATTTTAAATTACCTTGTGACAACATTTCATTTGAATAGCTGAGGGAAGGTGTGCTATTCCTGAGAATAGGAAAGAGAGAAAGAAGAAATCATGTAGCTATGTGATAATGGTAACTTGATGGCCAGTTTGAAACTAAGGTTATTACTAGTACAGTGTTGGGCATGTGGTAGGTACCTAATAAGCCCATGTTGGCTGACTGATTGATAGAGTGCATTTTAATCCTTCTTCTCATTGTTTATAAACCATACACCTCCTCCCTGCCCCACAATTGCAAACATAATCAATCAACTCCCTTTTACAAATTGATCCAAAAATATAACTTAACTAGTGACTGAGAAACAGACTCTAAAACCACATTAAGTCAATTGTTTGTCTTAAAGACTGGTGGGCATACAAGGATGACGGCACACAGAAATGCTTTGTTGCCCAAGCTAACATAGCGATACCTTTCCCTTTTCTGTTTTGTTTTGTTCTTAATCTGTTTTTTTACTTAAACTTGTAATTTCATTGATATATGAAATTCCCAGTGAGGAAATTCCTATTAACAAGGTAATGCATTCTACAATTTATGGTCTTAGCAAATTGTCCAGGACATTGAAGGTGAAATGACTTACCTTAAGACCTTGTACCTCTTTTGTGATGGGGCAGGACTTCCATCAAGGTCTTCCTGATTCCATGTTTCTATGCTATGTTACCTCTCCAACACCATAGGATTATAGATCCAAAGATGAAAGGCAGCTCAGTGGACTTATAATCCAACTTCCTCATTTTACAGTTGATGAAAAAGAGTCAAGGAATTTAAGTGAATTGTCCAAGATCACAGAGGCAGTTAGAATCAAATGTGGGATTTGAACCCAGGTCCTCTAAAGTTAGAATTGAAACTTAGGTCCCATGACTCCAAATTCATCCCCCTTTCCTTAGCACCATGCTACCTTCTCATCATACTCCAAAAGACCCAATCTAAAATAGATTTGTTTTGTAACATTGGAACTGTTAATTTCCAACTAGGAATCATTGAATTCTTGAGGAATAAGAGATTCCTGCTAGGGATGTGTTGGAAGAGATGATCTATGATATCCTTTCTGGTTCTGAGATTTCAACCCCCCCCAAAAAAAAACCCATTCTCTCCTCCTCTTGGTTTTCCCTTCATCCCTTCTTTCCCTAGCTCTTGGAAGTCTGGACTAGGCATTTCTGATATCTCTTCTGCTTCTGGGCCTTTTTTACGTTGCAGCTTGGAATCACAGTATATAGAGTTAATTTAGCCAGCCTCCTTATTTACAGATAAGGAAACCAAGGCTCAGAGAGGAGACAAGTCCAAGGTCACCCAGGTCATAAACTGAAATTTGAACCCCAGGGTCCTCTGACTCCAGATATTATTTGATTCATATAGATTTGTATATATCTAGGAAACATATCTTAGGGTTCTTTATGCTAGAGAAAATACATTAGTATTATTATTAATTATTAAGCATTATTGTTATTATAATTGACATAAATTTGTCAATTAAGCGTAAAACATTTACATATCTTACATACATGTAAGGCTCACTATTAGTCCATGATACAAGTACTGGAATTATTATCACCATCATTTTAATGATGGGGAAACTGAAGCTTTTAGAGATTAAGTGACTTGTCCAAGGTCATAAAATAAGTGCCCAAATTAGGATTTAAATCCAGATCTTCCTGAATCCATCCATCATACCAGCTACTATGCCACCCAAAAAGAAACATGGTAGAAAACAGAAATTTGGTGGAAAGTGGGTGGGGGAGATCTTGGCTAAAATACTTTTATTCCTCAAACCCACATTATATATATTTGTCTAATCAAAACAGGTTATTCTTTTTTGTTTGAATTGAAGGAAAGATCAAAACATATGCTATGATTTTACTCTGTTCTTATAGAGATGAGACCACTCTTTACAAAAGTGTAGGTGTTCAATTGCAGGCATGTAGGTGCTCAATTTTGTTTGACATTTGTGTTACAGGAACACACACATATATGTGCATTTATGTGTATGTATATATGTATACCCATATTACATATAGAGACAGTATGAGGCATTAAATGAAAACTAGACAGAGTTAGGAATCCTAGGGCTTAAATCCTGCCTCTGACATTCACTACCTGTTTAAACATGGGAAAGTCACTTAATTTCTTTGAGTCTCAGTGTCCTCATCTATAAATTGGGAATAGTAATTGTATTTCCTATATCAGAATTTTGGTGAGGCTCCAATTTGGGAAAGTGTCTTGCTTATTATAGGTCACTTTATTGTTCCTAGTGATGATGATGATGATGATGACGATGATGATTTTGTTACATTTTACTAGCTATGCATAAACAGTGATGAGTCATTTAATGAGCCTGTGCCTGAGGAACATCTCTAGGATTTATGCACAACATTGTGGATAGACTGTTGCTTCTGTTTAGTGGAGTTCAGCAAGTAATAAACCCATACCCGATCTCAGATCTTTTAAGATTCATGGGTTTTATGCACAAGTATGTGCATGGCCCAACCTAATTGCTTATATTTTAGGCATAAAAGCCCAAAGGAGCCATAAGGTGCACAGTCATTTCCTCTATTCTAGAGAGCTGGCCACAGGTTACAATTCCTTCTCCATTCAAGAATCTCAAATTTTTGAAAAAAAAAAATCAAAGCAACAGTAAGAGGCATTATTTTCCTTAAATGCTGGATCAGGTCACAGTAAACTCACAAAGATCTTTGTAAAAGTTGTGGATGGAAGTAGGAGACCATTCTATAAATAATCACTAACATACATATTCATCTTAAGTCTTTTAAACTCACTGGACAAGTCGCTTCTGAAGAAAGCTGGGCTGATCTGAATATGGTACTTTACGATTTCATACATATTCAATTCTGGAATGCTCCCTAATCAACTAATCAAAGCTCTTGACTAATTAAATGTTGATTGCCTGTTGCATTAGGTTGAAAGTCAACTATGCTAGCCAAGGCTGGAGTTATTCTAAGAAAGGATGAGAGTTAATTTTTCCCCATCATTTTATGCTTAATGAGTACAGTACCCTTAATGAAACTTCATTTAGTTTAATGATTACCTTGGCTTAACAAATAGCTAACTGATGTCGTTTCTTGACCTAGTTCTTATTCTAGTTACTGTTACTGAAAACTTGGCCAGAAGAAAACAACCCTTTTCTAGTTTAGTCACTCCTAGATTTCGGTCTCCTACACAGTGACAGCTCAATACTCAGGTTCTTGTGATACCTAGGGTGGAACTTTGATTCTTTGTGCTTATGTGGGGTCTAGTCATTCTAGAGAAGACATTTCAGAAATTAAGTTTGCAGAACTAAAGCCTCGGATTATAAAACACAAGTGAATTTCAGATTTGCAATGAGTCTAATTTTTTTCTTCTGTACCCTACCCCCACCAGGGAAAGTCCTTTCAAAAGAAGCAGCTTCTAATTACTAGTTTTCAGTTTATGATTTTCTATCATTACTGGAATTTACCCATTTGTCTTAGCATGGTATTACCATGTTTATTTCAAGCGTGTTGCATAATTTAGCTAAATGAGAAAATCATTTTGTCTCCCTAATCCTTAGGAATTTAGCATACAGTGCTGCTTAAATGAGTTTTAAGCATCTTATCAAGTTCTTCAACAGAAATTACTGCCTTTACCTTACTTACAACTTTTTGATTTATAGTATGAGTTTCAATTCTACACATGAAACCCACTTGGATCTAGGACAATGCTTCTGGGGTTTAACTGTCTGTCAGTTATAATAAATTAATCACATTGATTGGAGGGACATTAAACAAAAAAAAATCCTCTTGAGTACTATGGAATAATGATGTGCCTAGAGTTTTAAAACAACTTCAAAATCAAAGAACTGTTCAATCTGGAAGGACTTCAGAGCACAGAGATTCAGAACTAGAATATCCAGTTCAAACTGGACGAAACTGAGGACCAGAGAGAAGAAAAGAATTTATCTAAGGTCACAATGCTAGTAGTGGAAGAGGTAGGACCCAAAATCTGTGGCATTTGACCACAAGGCAGGTTGGATAGTTAGAATGATTTGGAGTTGTTAGACCTATGCATGAATCCTGTCTTTCACTTAACCTTTATTAAAATCAATTTCCTCATCTGCTAAGTAGCGATTATAATGGAATCTACCTTCCAGGGTAGTTGTGAGAATCAAATAAGATAATGTGTGCAAAATATTTTATAAACTTTACATTATTGTATAAATGAAAGCTGAGATAATGATTTATTTATTCAGTAACATGGTTCCTACGTCCTAGCAGACCATCTTAATGTCCCTTGACTCTCCCTTAAAAAGCAATGACAGCAATTGTGTCAATTCTGAGGACACAGTGATTATAAGCAATGGCTATCAGGAGTTCTCTAAGGAGCCTGAATGGAACACTTGGCAAATATCACATGAAGATGGGATGCCAACCTCCTTGTACACCCTGTGCTCCATTAAGTTACAAGCATTAATACAGATTCACCAATCATTCAGTAAATCAGTAAACATTTATTAAAAGCTTCCTATATGGCAGTCATTGTGTGAAGGGGGGGGAGGGAGAGAGAGAGAAAGAGAGAGAGAGAGAGAGAGAATTTCTACTCTTCAGGAACTTATATTCTAATAGAAGGATGTAAAATTTATGGCCAAGGAAGGGAGTTTTGGCTCAGACCAGGGATTTTCACCTGGAGTCCATGAATTTAATTTTTAAAAATTATTTTGATAACTATTTTTAATATAATTGATTTCCTTTGCAATCCTACATAATTTTTGGTGCATTTATTGGTTTTGTTTAATTTTTTCTCTTCCTCCTCGTTTTCTTTTTTTTTTTTTATAAGAATTTGTTATAACACTGTGATGTCAAACACAAATAGACACAGGAGCCACTAAATGATACATAAGGATCCCTGTGTATTTATTTTGCTAAGTGTTTCCCAATTACATTTTCATCTTCTTTAAGCCCACTCAGGAATGTTGTAACCAGAGGTCTGCATCTTTGACAACTGTTGCGAGGGATGACTTTCTAGATGAGAGAGGAAAAAATATAGGGGGAAATATAGGTGATATAAAAATGAAATAAAACCAAAAAAAAGTTTTGCTTTGCTTCGTTTTTAACAGAATTAAGTCTGAGAGCACTGTCTCCCTACAAACTATACTGCTGTGTCACAGAGAAGTTGGTGTCTGGGGCAAGGAGTCTCCTGAAAAATGGGCCTCTTCTAGTCAAGGCTTGGAAATAAACAGGCAGATCACTCTGCGTGGAAAAAAGGCAAAGAAGGTTTCCTCCACCCAAGGAAGGTTGCTTTCTATTACAATGACTGGAAGTGTTAAAGCCTTCTCCATTTAAATAGTCTACAGATAATCTTGGATCTTTAAAATAAAAGAGAATGTCAGAGCCCATTACGCCCATAAGGAAGAGATAGGCCCTTAGCTAAGGACTCCATGTGAAATTATAACGAGATTCCACAAGTTATTCCCCAGCAGTAACCAGCAACAAGCGATGGATCAGCAAGTCATGCAAGACCTGAAGGGAGCAGCATTGGCAGGGGTGATACCAAGTGATCATGCCACCAGAAGACATGGGAAGCCCTGTAGTATCAGAGGAAGAAGCAGTCCAAAGGCCTGTATGCCTGGGTCACATGCATTCCCTATGTGTGTGGCTTTCTATACCTGTCCCCCCTATGTGTATCTAATCTACGCACTGATGGTATATGAATTTGTGAGACAGTGTGTCCCAAGTTCATGGGGGAAGAGTTGTATTGCTATTATTTTACTATGTTTTTTAAGTAAATGCCTTGGCATTGAACTAATTGTGTTATCTGGTTGAAAATAAATGTAAATACATGAGGACCCATGAGCTATGGTTTTGAGTATATGTGAACCCAGAAACTACTTAGAACTTAGGGCAATCTTATCTCTGCAACCCATATGTAAGGTGGAATGAGGAGCCCCAAGTGCTACCTGGAGGCAATTCACTGAAATTTGCTGAGTGAATATACATTTTTCCTACTCGAGATTGTTTAGCTATTAGTCTCTACCAATTTTTCCACTCTTATCATGAGACAAATCACCTCAGATGATAATCAACCCTTTGGGATCATCGGTGTCTCTTGCTCAGGCATGTATATTTAAAGGCTATTAGTGTGTTCACCTTCAAGATTTGATGTCAGAGGCCTCCCTGCACAAAAATCACTACCCATGGACCTTTGGAAACCTGAAATTATACTATTAGAGAATGTATCCTAAACTGATAATCACAGAACCTTAGTACTGGAATAGAATTTAGGGATCGTTAAGCAGCATGATATAAAAGAACACTGGATTTAGAGTGGGAAGACTCATGTTTGAATCCTCTGTCAATTCAATGACATGGGGACCCTATAAGACCCTAAAATTATATCACCTTTCCAAGCCTCAGTTTCCTCATCTAGAAAATGAATATGATACATTAAGTCTCAAAGGTCCCTGCCTGCTCTATGTATGACTCTATAGTTAGAAAGTGGAGAGGGAGAGCAGGTGGCTGGAGTTCAAACTCCTCATTGTAAAGTGTAGGGGCCTAAGGCTTAGAACGAATAACTTGCTAAAGGTTACAATGGCAAGACTGAGACTTGATTTGGAATCTCCCAGCTCCCACTTTTGCACTGCCCAATATTGCCATTCTCAACTCCACAATATAACCTTACTTCCTCAATGTGTTCAAGCTTCATTTGTGTAACCTGTGTAATCATAGAGATAATTGAGTCCAATTCCTTTCTCCTACATACCCTTCCAGCTCAAATATTCTTTGATTCAAATCTTCTAAGCCATATGTGCTCTTTGGAAGAATGATTTGCAATGAGTCTTTCCCATTTCCAATATTTCCTTCCCATGAAGAAACTCAAACATTATTTGTCTGTCAAAACAATAGATAACAGGAATATATTCAAGGTGGTAGCAACAGCAAAGGTATTGAATGACCTGCCCACTGTAAATGCATTGCTCCTAAAATTTAAATAGATGTATGTACACTACTTACAATTTTCCTTCAATAGGGTTCTAGCTGAGAGAAGCATTCTAAATATGCTTAAACAAAGTCGGAAACGGAGAACATTACAGCAGCAAATATAAAACCATTTTCATAACAATTTGTTTAGCCAGTGTCCCAGATGAGTACATGAAATAGATTATAAGAAACTGGCCCTGATTGAACATGACTAAACACATATCATTTTACCATACTTTGCTTCCATCATGGGCCTCCTGGGTTATAGAGCATCACTGTCAGTCAAAATTAAGGCCCAGTAGGAACCCACAAGGCTTTTAGAACCCAGAGGCATGTGAGTCAAAGACAGCTTATCAACAATAGAATTGATTCATATAGTCAATTACGATGTGGTTACTGGCTCAAGCTGCAGAGAACTGACCTGCATGTAACACAAAAGGTACTCCAATAGAAAACCACAGAAAATCCACGGAAATAGAAAGCTACCTAAATGTTCACTATAATAAATTCCTATTTTATATTTTCAGACTTTAAGGCTCTGTGCACCTTTACTGCCTCCAATGTTCAATTGCAGCCTGTTCTAACCTGTGTATTTGGCAAGTGAGAAAATGGATTTGTTATTGATTTTTAGTTATAGAACTAGCAACAGAAGCAGCCTGGGACCAAATAGATTACCCAGAGTGATCTTTCGTCTTCTTCTTCCTCTTCTTATTCTCCCCTAACATTTCTATTTCAATCCAATTTCAGGATAGCAATTTTGCTCTGTTGAGTCAGACAGCTCAGCAAAGGGACAGGGAAATTTGAGTCACAGGAGATTAGTTAAATGAATTCCAATTTTGTATTGTGTTAGCTTCACCTTTCTTCTTCTGATCTCTCTTCCCCTCTCAACTCTACCCCTCTCAAAACAAAAAATCCACACAAAACTAGGATGAGTAATTGATCAGACTGTTTTAGAAATGCACCATAATGAGACCCTAAAATCTGGCTGGCATACTAAGTCAGTATAGTAGACTCTATCAGGTTGGCAACTTACAACCTAAAAAGAGCTATGTCTGGTTATTGAATCATTCAAGTCTTCAAACTTGGCAAATGCTTTATCATTTGTGTGTCCCATCAATGGGCGGCACCCTGAAAGATACTGATTCTTTTTGCTCCTTCCTTCTTTTGAAAGGAACACTAGAAGATGATTAACCATTATGGCAGAATCATAAGTCTTGCATGCTATGTCATTAAAGGGTTTGGATTGTGCTCTCTCTCTCTTTTCTCTCTTTCCTTTCTTTCCTTCCTTCTTTCTCTTTCTCTAAAAGGTGACCTGATATTGATATACATGGTTAAATGAAACTGAGGTATTAATCAATGACCCCCTAAAATCAGGGGAGCACAATAAGTAAGGTCTCTAGCCAATGGCAAGGAAGAGATGCTCCTCTTCCCCCAGGGTACTAGAGAACTCTGGGGTATGTGTGGAATATAACATGTGTGGTCCTTAGACAGTGAGGACAGAGAAAATCCATGTTACTTTATAAATGCTTGCTGACTGACTTACCTAGAATAGTGCTTTGTGCACAGCAGGCATTTAATAAAAGTTTGTCAAATTACACTTGTGTTGGAAGAAAAAAATGATCATTTCTGAGTACATAAGGGATGTGCGACACAAATTATTCACTTTTACCAATCATCACATGTAATGAATGATACTCCCAAGCAAAGGAAATAGTAAACTTAGCCATTTTGAGAGGAAATTTTTCTGTTTCAGCTTGGTATAGCAAAAAGAGCTTTGGTTCTGGAATCTGATGACCTGAGTTCAAATCCTTCCTCAGCTGCTTACTTCCTGTGTAAACTTTAATATGTCACTGAACCACTCTGGGCTTTACTTTCTACATTTGTAAAAATGATTAGGTTGGTGTCCAAGCCTTCAGCTCTTGGGCTATGCACTAGAAATACAAGATAAGTTATAAACTTACTCATAGTCTAACAATTTTGCACAAGGTATTTACATAAAAATATATTGTATTCTTTACACAAACAAAGCTAATGATTGAGTTACAAAATCACCCATCCAGAATATCTACACAGTGGTCAATAGTCAGGATTCTGATAATCAAAATCTCAGATGGCACTTTCAATAAATATTAATAATGAGTAGCACAAGTTAGAGGTCTGTGGAGGTCCTGGGAGTGTTATGGAAAGGAGATCTGGAAATATAAACACATCTAAAAATTCTTAATAGCATCTACTGTAGTGTGCCCCCTAGGTGGAAGGAAGAATCCCCAATGCCAGACCTGGCATAATGAAATGGAAACTGGTATTTCTGCAAATATGTTTCCCCCTACAAGTAAAACTCATTATTTCCAGAAGCAGCTTTGTTTGAATTCATGACGGTAAAATAATACCAATTAAGAATCATGGGGGGTTTTACATTGTTTTCCCCCACAAAAATGAACATAAACTCACAATACAGTCATGCAAAACCTAGTTGAAGTCATGGGAAATCAGTCTTTTGCAAGAATGGCTGACAGATATGGAAAACATTTCTATTTTTACACTGGCACAGTGAACTAGCCCTGCTATCATTCACAGATGGATTTGAACATCCACTAAAAAACCTTCCTCAACTCTTCATTGTGTAATGGAGGTGATTCATTGTGTTCTTGCTGGGTTATTACAGCAAAGATGAGCTCCAACAAGTGCACTAACCTGGAAAGGCTTTGAGTAGGGGCTCAGCAATTGAATGGCATTTAATAACCCACCTAGATAAATACTGAAAGGTTCATTATCCAAGCTCTAGCCACTAAGGAATGAATGTGGGAGCCCATCCCAATTCACAAATGTGTCTATCACAGTAGAGTGTGGAAGAATTCAAGGGCTTGAGAGTAGAGTAAAACTTAAAGAATAATAAAAACTATTCTACAAAGGGAGCTTAGCCCAGGAAGCACGAGTACCTCTCATGAATGAAATTCCAACAGTTACAAACAAAAATTATTACAATGAGGAGGAAAAAGGGAGGCTGATTGAAGAGATCCATGTGGCTATTCAAGGAACTCAAGATTTAGTGATGGATATAGAAGTCAGAAGCAAAACAAGAAACTTGAGGATGAAATGGAGCTAAAACAAGAGGTCAGGAATACTATGAATGGCGACAGGTAAAGAACATCAATAAACTGAAAATGATGTTTTCTCTTGTTAAGGTTTACTAGCCATTTGAACAAGGAACAACAAAAACTATTCTGCAGAGAATTCACACAGGGTAAGCATTCACATAGTGGTCCCAGGAAGGAATACAGGGACACTCTCCAGGTCTCTATTAAGAACTCTGGGATTGATTGTGTGGCATGGGAAACACTGGCACAGGACCACTCAGCATGGTGTGCCCTCATCAGAGAAGGTGCTGTGCTCCATGAGCAAAGCAGAAAGGAGACAGCAGAAAGAAGACACAGGATGTGCTAATTTGGAATATCCACCACAAATGTTCGCATGGACTGACCTGTGCCCAACCTGTGACAGAGCATTCCAAGTTCATATTAGCCTGATCAGTCACAGTCAGACACTCTAGCGTAGTGATGTCATTTCGGTCCTCTTTGAGAAGGAAGAACAACACCCAACTACGAGCAGGGCAGTTGTAGAATGGATGGCTGGTCTTCAGGCCAGGAAGATCTAAGCTTAGATACTTAGATACTGTGACACGTAATAGTTGGGTGACTGGTCAAATCACCTAACCTCTCAGTGCTCTAGGCTGGAGCACTAAACTCAGAGGAAATACTCCAGAGCACATTCTTAGACAGATGAAAATATAATTGGGAAATATTCAAAAATATAAATAAAATACAAGAGAACATGGATAATGTTAATACGTGTTGTTTATTTTTCAGTCAATATACAGCCACAAGGATCCTTATGTAGAGTTTAGGGGTTGCCATTTTCACTTGTTTGATACCGTTGGTCTGGGGAACTCTCTAAGAAGAGGCTGTGACTACCACTGGAAGGGAGAAGTATCCCCCTCTAAGAGGTTCATATGCCAATGAAATCACAGATCCAGTAGCTAAGAAAAAGATAAAAGTCAACATAAAGCAATGCTTAGAGTAGAAGGGATAATACTAACAGATAAAGAGAAGACTGAACCATTAAAATGGTTTTTATTCTTTTTTTTCCTTGGAGGATGATAAGCTTTGGACTGGGAGGAACAGAATAAAAAATGGTTAGAAAGAAGTAGAAATCCAAGATAAATGAGGAGATGGCATCTAGCTCTTCTCAACAGTTACAGTTACTAGGCCCTAGACAAACTACAGTCTATGATACCAAAAGAACTGGAAGGTGTGATTGCTGAAATACTACTAGTGAGTTCTGGAAAATCTTGGGGAATAGAAAAAGTTAGAAAAGGGAAGAGGGTATGTACTGTAGGCCAGGGAACTTGACCTTTATTTCTGAAAAAAAAAATAGAAGCTATGACAAAAGAAGAGCATACATAGCTGGTGTAGTTGATAGAGAACTGGCCCTGGAAAAAGGAAGGTCTAGGTTCAAGTACAACACCTGACTAGCTAAAAGACTCCATCTCTCAATGCCCCCTCTCCCCCCCAGCAACTCTCTGAGCAATTACCAATCTGCTTTCAGCAAGGCCATTTCCTCATCGAGGAGATTTGGTTTCTCACATCCCTTTTGATCCTGACAGTTTATAGTATCGTTTGGCACCAAGGAAAGGGTTATCCACACTAATGAAAATATAGATCTTTGGAATTGTCTCGCAGTAAGATATTTCAGAGGATAATGATGATCTAATTCTTTCCGTGGGGACATGGTATGTATTTAAGAGTTTCTTGTTCTAGAAGTGAATTATATTTTGATGTCTCTAAAAGGGCTGTGCATCAAATGATATACTAACTACCTTGAGAACAATATCCCATTGTATCCTGACAGATGAGACAATAGTCTGTCAATAAACATTTATTAAGAACCTATTATGTGTCACACATTAGGGCAAGCTCTGGAGATAAAAGATAGAAAGATATGACAGGCTCTGCTCTTGAGGAGCATATAGTAAGTTCTCAATAAATGTTTGATGAATTAAAACTGTTGAATTCTAATAATGACCAGACTCTGGAGAATTAATCCAATGATGTAAAACTCCAAGAATCTCATCTTTTTCAGGCACTATTATCTTGTCAGTCTGAACTTGGTAACACCTTCTAAAGTTGTCCACATCAATAGTATCTGTTTAATCAAAAATAGCTTAATAGGAAAAGCAGAGGTATTAAAGTGTAATCAACATTTTGAATAGATAAATAAGGTTATGATTATTCACTTTAAAAATAATTCACTATAAGTTTCTTTTCTTATTGTTGGTCTTCTAACAGTATTTTATTTTTTCCCCAGTTACATGTCAAAAAATTTTGTAGCATTCATTTTGAAAGATTCTGAGTTCTAAATTTTTTCTCTCCCTTCCTCTCCCTCCCCTTTTCTGAAAATGGTAGGCAGTTTGACACAGTTTATCCATGTGCAATCATGTAAAAATATTTCCATTTTAGTCAAATTGTGAAAGAATAAATAAATCAAAAGAAACAATAAGGAAAATCAATAGAAACAATAAGTTAAAAATATGCTTTAGTCTGCATTCAGAGTGCATCAGTTCTTTATCTGGATGTGGATAGCATTTTCTTTCTTCTGTCCTTTGTGCTTGTCTTGCATCACTGTGTTGCCAAGAGGGACTGAGTCACTCATAGTTGATCATCATACAATGTTGCTGATACAATGTTTCACCATTTCTGCTGACTTCATTTTGCCTCAATTCATATAAATCTTTCCAAGTTTTTCTAAAATCTACATGTTCATCATTTCTTACTGCACAATAGTATTCCTTTACATTCATATACCACAACTTGTTCCATCATTCCCCAATTAATGGGTATCCCCTCAAATCCAATATTTTCCCACCATAAAAAGGGCTGCTATAATTATTTTTGCACATGTAGGTCCTTTTACCTTACAAGCTTTTTTTAAACAACCTACTACCTTAGTGATCATATGCACAACTTTTTGATTTAGACATATTCAAGTGCCACAACTACTATATAAAAGCAAAATTCTTGACACATTTGGCAATTTCAGGAACTCTCCTTCAAATAATTTTCTCTAAGATAGAAATCATTTTAATTTAGCAAAGGACTCATTTATAGAAAAATACTTATGTGACATCTCTGTGCCCTACATTGACACTTGAAACACGGCAGTAATGGCACTCAGCATAAAATCATCTCATATGTTGCCTTCCTGAAACTTACATAAAGATAGTATGTCACTATATTAACTATCCAGCAAAGGACAGATCACTTAAAAATTGTTGAACTTCCTGAATTCCATGATCAAAAAAGGGCAAAGATCTCATCTTTTGAGAGATGACCAAGGAAAATTGCCCTGATATTGTAGAACCAGAGGGTAAACTAGAAATTCAAAGAGCCCACCGACTGTCTCCTGAAAGAGATGCCCAAATGAAAACTCCCAGAAATATTATAACCAAATTCCAGAGCTCCCAAGTCAATGAGAAAATATCACAAGCAGTCATAAAGAATTATCAAATATTATCAACTATCACAGCCATAGTCAGAATAATACAAGATTTAGCAGCTTCCACCTTAAAGGAATGGAGAGCTTGGAATACGATCTTCCAAAGGGCAAAGGTGCAAGGACTGTGACCATGATTCATGTACCCAGTCAAACTGAGTATAATCTTTCAGGCTCCTGTCCCTCCCAGAGTGATTCATCCATTTATTTTCTCTTTTCTATTAAAGGGATCATCTCCCTGACTACCTTCTAAAGAGGACATTCATTGAATGGGCATTACCTCACTTAAATGAGTACCTGAAAATGCCTTAGCCTAAAAGGCTAAGGTCTCCCATTGTATCCTAGGCCATCTCCAGTCATCTCGATTAATATGTGGATCACCGGATCCAGATGGCTCAGAAGGAGACAGTGAGGCTCGTGACCTGCACAGCCCTCCCTCACTCAAAACAAAGTCAAGTGCAAGTCATGGCATCATGGTCCTCTTCAAAAAACAAAGGACAGACATAACAACAAGATGGTGCCCACCAATCGTGCACTCCTTCAGGCATCATACTGGTAGCCACCTCTGTTTATCTCTAAAGCATGCTTCAGCCTTCCTAAATGCTGATGTATAAAGGTCACAGAGAGAACTTGATATGAAAATGCCTTGGCATCCACCTATGCAAAATAGCCCAAATTTACTCTGGCTAGCTTCAGAGTTATCGAAGGGACGAAGTGACATAATACTCAACATACACACACACGCACGCGCGCACACACACACACACACTTTACAGCTCTAATGTCACCACCCTCTGTTGGGTTATAAACTATCATGTTTACATGACTTTGGATACTCAACATACAATTTTCACATAGTTTATTGAACATAGTAAAAATGGTATAAGTACTATGTGGAGCATAGGCCTCTAGCTTTCTCTCAAAATCTCTTGCTTACCTTCCCAGTTCTTCCAGTATAGCAAGGTTTTATCTTAAATCAAATTATGGAAAGGGAGTAGGAGAAAAAAAAGGGATTGAATGTGTAGTTCTCTTACTCTTACTTACTCTTACAAGTAAAAACAAGTTTCTACCACCCACAACCCCTACCCCCTACCTGCCCCCCACTCCCTGACACACAATATTCCAAGAGTTCAGCATCAGGCTCAGTATTTAGCATTCATTAGGATTTCCCACTTGTCCCCCACCATGGAAGTCTCTAGAAGCATCTATTGGCCACTTAAATTTCTGGATGCAGCCTCCATGACAACAAATGCTGCAGTAGCCCAAACCACTGCTCTCAGCTTATGGATATTTATAATCTCATAACCCAAGTCAACGGCTACTTGTTTTCATGTCTGACTTTAGTGATGGTCACCAAATATGATGGCCACCTAATACAAAGTCTGAAACTCCAGGGCAATGGGCAAAAAGAATTAGATAATAGTAGATCCAGCATGTAGATCTGTGCATTCATCCCTATCTTCTTGTATCTTCTTGCCCCAAAGCACTAGAGTGCCCAAAGCAATAGAGTTTTCCTATGCTTCAGAAATTTTCTCTCTCTATAGGAATTTCCATGACTCTCAGGTCCCCTGCAGAGATGAAAGAGCACCACAAAGAGATGATAGCTACCTGTAAATTTAAGACCAAATAAAAAGTGCTGATTAGGGTTAGTCGCTGGTGAAGCCACTGAAAGTTATCAGGCCCTGCTTTCTGCAGCTTTCTATCACTCTAAGCAGTTCTCTCATACTACCCAGAGCCCTTTTCTTAGTGTCTTCCTCCCTCACAGAGGGAGTTCTCAGAAATTCAGTCTCACAGTTGCTGCTCTCAGAAACCATTCTAATATCAGTCATTTATACTTCAGTGTCAATGAAAGTATATGTCTATGCTCCCTTATCTCCAAGGAATTTTTGCTTCCCAAACCTGACCTCTCATTTCAAAATACAAAGAAGTAAGCAGAGAGGTATCTACAGTGGAGAGGATGGCCAATGCCTCTCCCAGAACCCCTAAAATCACCTCAAAGGTGGCCACCTACTCTCCTGCTAAATCAAAGCATTACACCAGATACTTGAAATAATAGCTCTCCTCATCTCTTATGCAAAGGGTCAGCTCTTTCTGGATATGAGTTATATAGGTAAGAATACAAGTCAATGGCAACCATATGCCTTGAATAACCTCACTGTCTATCAAACCCACAACAGTCTACCCATACCTTATGTTCCTTCAAATGACAAAAACATAATTTTAAAGCACTATTTTTCCTTTCCAAGCAAAAACAGAAATAGCAAATACTCAGCTCACTGGAACTGCTCATTCACATAAACTCAACAGAATTTCCTGGGACCCTGCAATTCAGAGCATTGGGATCCTCTGTGAGCAGCTCGCCTGCAAACCCCATCTTTCTTTGAGAAAACAGAAAACTGAGAATGTGCCACTAAACACCTAAGTGCTGTGACTGATACTGACAGAGAGAGTGAATGGAGAGAACGTGGCTGAATAGTCTAGCTCCTGATGGTAAAATGGGAGGCTACCTATCATTATTTATAATTATGAAGATGGGAAATGGTGGGCTTTATCTTGTAGAAAACAAAAGAGGAATCATCTTGCCATCTCTTCAATATGCTCCAGAATATTATGTGGACAAAGCGTTCTTAATTCTAAAATACAATAATCAATTGAGAGCTATTTCTGACATATTTGATTCTGGTTTCATCAACATCCAAACAAGGCAAGCAATTCTAGAATGAAGAAATCTGTGCTTTCTATAAGCAATGTCTGAAAAATTGGTACGTTCTACTTTTTAGACAAAACTTCATTATATCTCTGCTAATTCTTTCCTCCAGTGCCATATGGTGGCATCAAAAAGATCCTCGGTTTTTTGAAGGCTATGCCAAGCAAGGTGACCTAGTGGATAGAGAGCTGAGCCTGGAGTCAGGAAGAACTGAGTTCAAATCCAGCCTTAGACAGGTGATAGCTGTATGACCCTGGACAAGTCACTTAACCTTTATGTACATTAATTTACTGGAAAAATAAATGGAAAACCACTGCAGTATCTTTGTTGAAAAAACCCACGAATAGTATGGCATGCTTTGGTCCACAGACCAAAGAGTCAGACAGACTGACCAAAAACAATAAATGCCAAGCTGGGAAGATCTAAGACTGGATGTCATAGGGACATGCTAATTATATTTGGGGAGATTCCCTACCAGAGGGTTTGTCTACAACAACTTCTTAAAATTCCTGCTAAGGTGAGCAAAAGTGATCATCTTTGACAGTAGAGAGCCATCTAAGAGTACTCATGGCTTTTGGATGTAATGAAATATTGGATGTACTGAAATTCATCATAAAGGACATAGGGTCAGAAACATTTAATTATTTACAGACACAGAATAGGAAATAGACCTCAGCAGCCACCTAGTCTATTTTTTCTCACAATGGAAATTATCATTTAAAATATTTATTTGAAAAAATAAAGATGCCTACTGACTATGACATAGAGGTGCAATTGTTAAGTATGCTCAAAGGGAAATGCCACAAGTGATCTTCTGTTAACAGCTGAGCTTTCTGTTTATTGTGCAAAGATGTACACAAATTGTGCTACTTTGCATTTCCATTCCAGTAACAAATGCTAACATGAAAGATCTACTTGTCATGTTCCTCTTCGAAGTAAGAGAATTGGCCTGGTTTTTTCCCAGGCCATCATTAGACCATACAGAAAAGTCACATAGATTGTCAAATAAATGATCCTGGCACCTTCAAAATGCTAGAATAAATCTGAGACATTCCAAAGTTGATTAACTGGCCAGGCTCTCCAGAGTGCTTCTATTTTTTCCTTTATGATACATAGAATAAATCTTTATGTTTAGGTAAGGTCATTGTCATATTTCATATTGTTAATGTCCACTGGAAAATATCTATAGCCAGGAAGAAAAATTCACAAATCCATGAATCACTGTTCAGTTTACATTTTTATTGCAAAGGCTAAATAATCTGTATGCTTAGCTAAGACTCTTGCTTCCATGTATTAGAGATGATTTATTCATTTAATATATATTTTAAAGCATCATATACTAGGTACTGGGAGGGAAGGTGGGGAAGATACATAGTTCCTTCCCTCATACAGTTTATATTCTAGTGACAGCAGAGCTTATATTCTGGTGACAATATTCACTAAGCCTAGATCTTTACTGTCAAATTTGAGATAGTAAAATTCGAACACTATTACTATTTCCTCTTGGGAAACATGTTTAATGAAGGTAAAGCATCCTAATTTGAACAAATGAGCACCATCGATAATAGAAATATAAAAGAACCTTTAATAAGACCTTTCCTCAGGGTTTTACCCATACCTTAGCCATTAAATAACATAGCATCAATAGGAGGAAAACAAAGTCCTAGAATAATATTAATTGCTTTATAACTA